>QXTE01000156.1:20901-62312 GCA_003942145.1 Platysternon megacephalum
GTCGGGAGTGAGGGGCACCGGCAGGGCTGAGTGGAGCCCAGGGCTGGGCTAGCAGGGGCTGCGGGTCGGGAGTGAGGGGCACCGGCAGGGCTGAGTGGAGCCCAGGGCTGGGCTAGCGGGGGGCTGCAGGTCGGGAGTGAGGGGCACCGGTTGGGCTGTGTTTGGGATTGAGGCGTCATCACCTGCTTTGCCTGTTGCCGTTGCCTTGGGGTGCGAGCGCCCGTCCCACCCAGACATGAGCACACAGGACTGGGGGTCCCTGAGGGGTCCCTGAGCCCAGCTCCCGCTCTCGCGGGATCCCTGCCCTCTCTGCATGGGGCTGTTAGGGCTCCCCCCACTGGGGCTGGGCTGGGGGGACCCTCACTCCGACACGACTCGGGTGAACTCTGGGCAGGAGCTGATTGTCCCATCGAATCCGTCCCGTCCCCGAGGGCCGGGGCATGGCCGGGACAGGACCTGGCACCGCTCCCCAGGCCCTGCCATCGGCGCCCAGGGAGAAGCAGCCCTGCGGGCAGTGACGGGTCTGTGGTGCATGGTGCGCAGTTCTGATTCCTCCCAGCAGAGGGCAGCGAGCCCCCCCGTGTAATCCCCCCGCAGCCCCCCAGGACGTGCCCAAGAGCGGAGGCGGGTTTGGCTCCGGGCCGGGCCGAGCGAGCGGGCGTTGACCGTGGCCTCTTCTCGCTGTGCTTTGCCCAGTAGCGTGATGGCCGGTGCCCTGGGCACGCCCAGCCTAGGGGCTCTGGCTGCTGGGCAGGAAGCGTTTGCTAGGCCCCGGCTCCCCCCTTAGCCTGGATCCATCAGCCTCACCTGCTCGGACACAGCCTGGCCCCCGCGCTGACCGGCGGCCCCGGCCCAGGCAGGATGGGCGCGACCGGGACCAGGAGGAGCCGGCTGGAGAGAGGACAGAGGGGCAGGGCCCCCGGACAATGGAGGGACCTGGCACCTGGGCACCGAGTGGGGCTGGCCAGGGAGCTCCAGAGTGCGGCTGGGCTCCCCCGGGCCCCAGGGCTCCTGCCACGATCTTTGGGAACCTCCCCCCCCCCCCCCCCCCCCCCCCCCCCCCCCCCCCCCCCCCCCGCCCCGTGTCTGCCACGCCGCTGGGAGCAGGCGGTGCGTGGCTGGGACCGGGCGCGGGCGGCTGCTCCCCAGCCTCAGCGCCGCGCGCCGGGGAATAAACCCATTTTATTTTTGTACTGTGCCCACGGGGCCTCTTCTGTGTATCGCGCCCGCCCCGAACGCCCACCCCCGATGCCCCCACACTGGGTCCGCCCCCCCGCCTGCCCGAACACCCCCCAACACCTCCCCGATGCCCCGCCCCGAACGCCCCCCCCTCTGCCCCCACACCTGTTCCGTCCCCCCACCTGCCCAAACACCCCCCATCACCTCCCCTCTGCCCTGCCCCGAACGCCCCCCCGACGCCCCCACACTGGGTCCGCCCCCCCGCCTGCCTTAACACCCCCCATCACCTCCCCTCTGCCCCGCCCCGAACACCCACCCCGACACCCCCACACTGGGTCCGCCCCCCCGTCTGCCTGAACACCCCCCATCACCTCCCCTCTGCCCTGCCCCGAACACCTGCCCTACATGTCCGCCCCAGTGACCCCTGCTCCTCTGTGCCCCCCCCCCCACGGCTCCTTTGTGCCCATCCCGATGGGCTGGGGGAGTCTCTGTCAGGCAGGATCCGGGCTCAGGTGGTGCCAGGACTTGGCCTGGGCTGGTGTTAATGTGCCCAGGTTTGGGGCTCTGCCCCCAGGGACGGTCCCTTGCTGGATCCATCCCCCTGCCGGGGCTTTCTCCCCCCATTTGATTTAAATTCTCCCCATTGGTGTCCCCCCCCCCCAGGCCGCGTCGCTCTCTGCCTGTGGCCAGGCTCTGAGCCCCCCGTGGGGCTGGGGCTGGTGCCAAGGGGCCCGGCAGGCAGGATTGGGGGGGCTCCCGGGGGGCCTTCGGAGGCTGAATCTGCAACTGGGGGAAATAAAAGGCTTTGCTCTGGAGTTCGATGCTTTTCTTAATCAGCCTCCAGCCCAGGGTTGGGGCCCCGGCGAGCGGGGTCGTTCCCCCCCGCTCCCAATCTCTCTCTGCTGGCCTGGGGGGGGGGGAAATGCCAGGGGGGAGCCTGCCTGGGAAGGGAGCCCTGGGGGGGGGGGGCTGCAGGTGGCAGGGGAGTGGGGGGCAGGAGGCTATATCTGGATGAGGGTCACATGGGGGCAGGAGTTTGAGTGGAGCTGTGCAGGGTGGGGGCAGGAGGCGCCGGGGAGGGGCTGGGGGGTGGGAAGGAGGAGTGGGGGAGGTGTGCAGGGCAGGGGGGCAGGAGGCGCCGGGGGGGCAGGGGGACAGGAGGAGTGGGGGAAGTGTGCAGGGCAGGGGGGCAGGAGGCGCCAGGGAGTGGGCAGGGGGACAGGAGGAGTGGGGGAGGTGAGGGTGAAGGGGAAGAGAGAAGCAGATTGGGGGGGCAGTGAGGGGTGGGAGCAGGTGGGGGGGGCATGGGAAGGGAGCAGGGGTGAGGGGAAGCCCAGGACGGCCGGACAGGAGGGGCTGGAGGTGGGGGGGGGGGCTGCCAGGGTTGGGCAGGGGGACAGGAGGAGCGGGGGAGGTGTGCAGGGCGGGAGGGGCTGGAGGTGGGGGGGGGGGGGGCCTGGTTTGGGCAGGGGGGGGGGAGGAGGGGGGGCGGGGGGCAGGGGGGGAGGGGCGGGGGGGGGGGGGGGGGGGGGGGGGGGGGGGGGGGGGGGGGGGGGGGGGGGAAGGAGGTTTTTTTTAAAGAAGCCAAAGCCCGTGTCTGCTGAGAGGCAAAAGCTCCTGCATGAGTGTGCCTGAGCGTGGGCCCCCCCCCCCCCCCCCCCCCCCCCCCCCCCCCCCCCCCCCCCCCCCCCCCCCCCCNGTGCCCATCCCCCATCCCGGGCACCCAGCTCTGGGATCCCCCCAGTGCCCATCCCCCATCCCGGGCACCCAGCTCTGGGACCCCCCCAGTGCCCATCCCTCACCCCCCGCCCTGGGCACCCAGCTCTGGCCCCGTGGTCCACACGGGCCACGGGCCCCATCAGTGGGCCAGGGAGCGCCTGAGCCCCAGGCCGCAGTCACAGCCCCCCCCCCCCCCCCCCCCCCCCCCCCCCCCCCCCCCCCGCCNTGTTCTCCAGGGCTCGGCTGTGCCACCTGCCCCAGCCCCCTGGGGGGTCCCCAGCCCCCCACTTTGGCAGGTGCCGCACCAGGGCTAGGCCAGCTCCCCCCTCCCTCCCGCTCCAGGCTCCCTCCCCCGCCCAGGGGTTTGGTGACCGTGGGCCGGCCAGGCTTGTGGGCACAGGCTGGGGCGAACTCACCTGGGGACTGGCATTGGGGACGCCAGCCCAGCCCGGCCCGGTAACACCACCCTCGCCTGCCCGGGATCCAGCCGGCAGGAGCTGCAAACGTCCCACCCCCCAGCTCTGGCTCCGACCCCAAGCCAGGCTGACGGGGCCGGGAGCAGCTTTCTGGCTGTGAGGGCAGATGGGTGACAGGCCCTGCAGGGACACCCCCCCCCCCCCCCCCCCCCCCCCCCCCGCCAGGGGGGCCCACAGCCCCCCCCCCCCCCCCCCCCCCCCCCCGGGCCCCCCCCCCCCCCCCCCCCCCCGCCAGCAAGGGAGCACTACAGCCCCACCCCCACCCCATGCTCAGTGCTCCTCGGGGTGCCTGGGACCCCACAGCTGGGGGGGTGGGGGCCCAGTTGGGGGGGGGCTGGGGTACAAATGGAGGGTTGTGGGGACAGGAGGGGCGGGTAGGTTATTGGGTGTTATAGTGGGGTGTGGAGGGGTGAAGGGTGTTGAGGTGCGTGGGGGGTGGTGCAGGGTAGTGGCATTACAGGGAGTGGGGGGGTAAATTGCGGGGGGTTGCACTTTTGCTCTGGCTGTTGGGTTGAGGCACCGGGCGGGGGGGGGGGGGTGTCCCTGTATAAACAGCCCCTACGCCCCACCCCAGAGGTGGCTGCAGTGCCCGCCAGGTGAAGGATCCCAGGGATCTGCAGGGTAACCGCCCTGTCCTCTCTCGTTCCCTCTAGAGCATTCGGCGGCAGCGAAGACGGGCGGCTGCTTCCCTGCCCGGGCCCTGGCGACGCTGGAGGGCGGGGCGAGGACCCCGCTGTGGGCGCTGCGCCCGGGGCAGCGGGTGCTGGCTATGGACGAGCAGGGCCGGGCCACCTACAGCGACTTCCTGGCCTTCCTGGACAAGGAGGCGTCGGCGCCCACCACTTTCCACGTGATCGAGACCCGGGAGCCGGCGCGTCGACTGGCCCTGACCCCTGCCCACCTGCTCTTCGTGGCCGAGAACTCCACGGCGCCCGCTGCCCGCTTCCAGGCCACCTTCGCCAGCCACGTGCGGCCCGGCCACTACGTGCTGGTGGCAGCGGTGGGGACGAGCCTGCGGCCGGCCAGGGTGGTGGATGTCTCCAGACAGACAGACTTCGGGGCCTACGCCCCACTCACCCGTCACGGGACCCTGGTGGTGGACGACGTGGTGGCCTCCTGCTTCGCCCTGGTGCAGGAGCAGTGGCTGGCGCAGCTGGCGTTCTGGCCGCTCCGGCTCTACCACAGCCTGGCGGGTGGGCACAGGACCCAGCCGGAGGGCGTGCACTGGTACTCGGGGCTGCTGTACCACCTGGGCCGGCTGCTGCTGGCCCCGGAGAGCTTCCACCCGCTGGGGACGGCCCAGTTCGAGAGCTGAGGGCTGCCGGGGAGAGGAGCCAGACACGCTCTGAATGCCGCCCGCCCTAGGAAGTGGGGCCGGCTGGGCCTGTGCAGGGCCTGGCCAGAGTGGGCAGGGAGCCTGGGGCACGTCCTCCCCTGGGCCCGGATCCCGTGTGCCAGCGTGGCTGGGTGGCACCACACAGACTGGGGCTGGGAGACCCGTCTAACGTCCCCAGCTACCCCAGCTGCTCCGGGAGGCCTGGACCTGTGTGGCCCGGACGCCAGTCTCCCCCCCTCTGCTGCTGGCGCCAGGGCTGCCCTGGCTCCCTGCCAGCCTGGGCTCTGCCAGCCGGCCCAGGGCCCCGGGGCGGGGGGTGCTGCAGGAGGGGGCGCCCCAGCCGGATCTAAATGCTGCTATTTTTGTGCGTGATTCGCTAGTGACCAAGTTCCAGGGAAGGTGGGGAAGGAGGGGCCAGGCGGGAGCCCCCCGTGCCGGGGGCGATGGCGGGGTGGGGGGTGGGAGTGGCTGTGCCTAGCACAGGGGGACAGGGCACGGCGTAGCGGGGTGCCCATCCCTCCCCCGACGCCTGAGGCAGGGTGGGAGGGCGGCAGAGGAGAGATCTGAGTGCCAGAGCGGCTCCGTGCCCAGCCACCTGCGCCCCATGGGCTGCGCTGGGCAGACCCCCCCCCCCCGCCGGCAGGGCAGCCCCGTACGCCAGGTGGAAGCAAAGTCACTGCTGAGAACAAGCCGGTGCCCCAGGGACGGGCCATCCACGCGGCTTCTGAGGCCCAGAGGCTGCCCAGCCAGGCTGGGGGGGAGCTGGGGTATGAGTGTGAGTGGGGGGGGCACCGGGGGGCTCGTGCCCTGGGGGGGGGGTTCCTGCCCACGGTGTGCACGGACAGTGACTGGGTGTGACCTGGGATGCAGCCCCAGGGGATGGTGCCTCTTAGCCAGATGTGAGCATGGGGGGGGAGGATGGGGTGGAGACCCCCCCAAAAATATTACTAAAAATAGCACCAGTGCTGGTGCCAACTCTGAAATCTCCCACCTCTCCCTGCCCCCACCCCATCAGTGCCATTCGCGCCCACAAAACCAGGTGCCCCCCCCGGGCTCTGAACTGGCTACCAGACCCCCCCACCCCTCAGGGTAAGTCATGGCTGCTCCCCTCGTGACAGGGTGCTCCCCCCACCCCCGCTGGCAGCACCAGCCACAGGGACCCCCCCAGTTCTAGTTAGTGGCTCAGCTGCGGGCCGTGTCCCCCTCCTGCTGCATCAGCCCCCGTTATTTATTTCTCTGCTGGCGGCACCGGAGCCGGTGTCCCTGTGGCGGAGGCTCCAGGGGGGGCTAACGCAGAAATTATTTAAGGATTATTGTACAGCCGGCGGTTCCGGCGCCGTGGGCTGGAGCGGGCCGCGAGCCGCGGGTCTCTTCACTGGGGGAGATTTCCCGGGCGGGGACAAGGCCAATAAACCGATGGACTCACGGGTGCTCCACGCGTCTCTGTGGTTTCGAGCTAAGCCCAGGGCAAACGCCCACCAGCTGCTGTCCCCGAGCCCGGCCCCGGAGCCTCCCACAGCCCTGGCCACGCAGGGCATAGCGGGAAATGCGGCCAGCTCTGGGGCGGAGCACAGCGCCCCCCACCAGCACACGCTCCGTGGAAATCCCAGGCTGGGGGGCTGGCGGGGAGGCAGGCTGGGGTCACGTCAGTGGGAATAGGCCACACAGGAGACGTGCCAGGGGGCCTGTGATGCCCACGAGTGGCAGGAGGTGGAGGCCTCTGGCAGATGGCACCGTGCTGGCACAGGGGCATCGGGGCAGCCCTGACTCAGAGGGGAGCGACCCGCACTTGCCCTCTCCCATCCCCCTGCGGTGCGGGGGAGCCCATATACAGCCGCCCCGGGAGTGCTCCCAAAGGGACAGCAGGGGGCGCTGCCCTACAGCAAAGCCACCAGGGGCAGGGCAGCTGGGCCCCAGGCCTGAGCCCTCTTCGGCCAGGGGCGGGGGGGGGGCGGGGGGGGGCGGGGGGGGGGGGGGGGGGGGGGGGGGGGGGGGCTTTGGCTGCGGCTCCCCCCACGGGCTCCAGCCCAGGCTCAGGGGGGCCAGGCGCCCACAGCAGGGCCAGGAGCGAGTTCGGGCGCAGGGGCAAGGACAGCGCCCTCCAGCCCCCCCAACGCGGCCCGGGGCCGAGCCCCCCGACACTTCTCCCAGCCCAGGAGTCCCCCTGGGGGCGGGAGAGGAGGGGGGGCCCCTCGGGCTGTTAGGGGCTGGCCCGAAGCCCTGCCTGGAGCTCACCGCCAGGCTGCCAGTAGAGCCCTTGGCCACAACTGGTCTGGCCCCATCTCCCGGCTGGACATCACTGGGACCCTCCCCCGCTGCCTCTCGGGCCCCGGGGCCCCCTCCGGCTCCCCTGAGCCCCCAACTCGCCTCTCAGGCCCCCTCCGGCTCCCCCCGAGCCCCCAACTCGCCTCTCAGACCCCTTTCAGCTCCCCCCGAGCCCCCAACTCGCCTCTCAGGCCCCCTCCGGCTCCCCCCGAGCCCCCAACTCGCCTCTCAGGCCCCAAGGCCCCTCCCCTCTCCCCCCCAAGCCCCCAGCCACCTCCCCTAGCCAGTCTGGCCATTTCTTCTCCACCCCATTTGGATCCAGCCCTTTCCATCCATCCTGACAGGCAAGTCCGTGTCGTCGTCCCACCCCCCACCCCCCCGAATCCAGGCCCTGCTTTGACTTCCCACCATGTCACTGACCCCCCACGCCGCCTCCAGCCCAGCCAAACTCCTCAGTCTCCTTGCTCAGTGCCCCCCTTCCCCCAACGCCCCCCTTCCTCTCGTTCTGCCCCCCCCCAGCACCCACCCCCCCAGTGCCAGCATGCAGATGCCATCCCCGGGGCTGGGCTCTGGGCACCCAGGGACCCCGCTCAGCCCCAGCCCAGCCCAGAGCGAGGCAGCGCCCAGGCCCACGCGGGACCGGGGGGGGGGGGGGGGGGGGAGCTAATTCCGAGGCCGCTGGAGGCTAATTGAATTAGGTTCTTATTACAGAGCAGGACAAATTGGTCCCCGGGGTCCCCGGGGTCAGGCCGTGAGAGGAGCTTTATGGAGTGAGGTTTCAATTGTCCCGGCCCCAGGCTGGACGGGGAGGGGGGACTGGTGCTAATTAAGAGGGGAGGGTTCGGCTCTGCCCTTTGGGAGTTCAGGGCCCGCCTCCTCCCGCTGCCTCCCCACCTCCCGGCTCAGCTGTGCCAGCTGGTGGGGGGCTCCATCACGCCAGGGCCCGCTTCATCCATCACAGCCAGCCCTGCTGCCCGGCCAGCGCAGAGCAGGAGACGGGGCCTGTCCCCTCCGGGGGCGCCGGCTGCCATCCGGCCCCAGGGCAGGGCCGGGCTGGCTCAGGGGGGCGGGGAATGGGGCAGGGGCCTGTCCCCTCCGGGGGGCGCCGGCTGCCATCCGGCCCCAGGGCAGGGACTGCCCGGCTCAGGGGGACAGGGAATGGGGCAGGGGCCTGTCCCCTCTGGGGGGCGCCGGCTCCCATCCGGCCCCAGGGCAGGGCCTGGTTGGCTCAGGGGGGCGNAGGCCTGGCTGGCTGAGGGGGGCGGGGAATGGGGCAGGGGCCTGTCCCCTCTAGGGGGCGCCGGCTCCCATCCGGCCCCAGGGCAGGGCCTGGCTGGCTGAGGGGGGCGGGGAATGGGGCCTGGGGCCTTTCCCCTCTAGGGGGCGCCGGCTGCCATCCGGCCCCAGGGCAGGGCCTGGCTGGCTCAGGGGGGGCGGGGAATGGGGCAGGGGCCTGTCCCCTCTGGGGGGCGCCAGCTCCCATTCGGCCCCAGGGCAGGGCCTGGCTGGCTCAGGGGGGGCAGGGAATGGGGCAGGGGCCTGTCCCCTCTAGGGGGCGCCGGCCCCCATCCGGCCCCAGGGCAGGGACTGGCCGGCTCAGGGGGGTGGGGAATGGGGCAGGGGTCTGTCCCCTCTAGGGGGCACCGGCTCCCACCCGGCCCCAGGGCAGGGCCTGGCTGGCTCAGCGAATGGAATCTGGGGCCTTTCCCCTCAGCCCCCCATTTGGCCCCCGTGGGGGCGGCACCGGCTGAGCCATTCCTGTGCACCCCCCTGGTTCCCTCGGGGTCCCTGCTGTGAGCCCAAGGACCGACCAGGGCGCAGAATCCGTCCCCCAAGGGGCCGTGCCAGGGCCGGGGTGACGTGGGTGGGGGAACTGGGGCATGGCTGGGGGTCGGTGCCAGGGCACTCAGGCAGCGCTGCCTGTGGGCAGGGGAGCTGGGCACCCGGAAAGTGCCCTGGGGGGGGGGGGGCGGGACCCTTCTGCTCCATCCTGGCCCTGGCCCAGCTACCGCAGGGCTGGGCGGTGATGGATGGGGCTGGCGGTGGGTGGCTGGGCCGTGGCCTGCCAGAGACAGGCCACAATGGAGACGTCTCCATCAATTTGTCCTCGTTACCATGTGAATGGTGCGGGGGGAAGGGGCAGCTGGAGGGTGCGGCCCCGCGCCTCCCCCGCTCCCATCTGGGGCAGCTGCCAGCCCTCCCCATTGGCTCCCGCGGAGGGGGGCGTCTCCCCCCGCCCGAGCTCAGGGGAAGGGACCCGCTGGCCTCTGTTCCCCGTGTGAAAAGGTGACACGACCCGGAGATGTTAACAAGGGGATCCCCCGCCCCCTCTGTCCGCCCACCTCAATGGCGCTGTCTGAGCCCCCGTCCCTCCCCTCCAGCCCCAGGCCATGGGCTCCACCCCGGCCTCCCAGGGGGGACAGGGCTGGAGGCACAGAGTGGGCATCCTATGTGCCAGGCAGCGTCCTTGTCACTCACACGGCTGGGGCTTAACGGGCTCGTAGGATTTTCCTCTGCTCTGGGCTGGGGACAGGGACTCTGCCTCCCTGATCCAGTGACCGGTGACCCAGGGAACCCGCCCGATCCGGTGACCCAGGGAACCCGCCCGATCCGGTAACCCAGAGAATCTGCCTGAACCGGTGACCCTGATCCAGTAATCCAGGGAACCCGCCCCGATCCGGTGACCCTGATCCGGTGACCCAGGGAACCCGCCCGATCTGGTGACCAGGGAACCCACCCGATCCGGTGACCCTGATCCAGTGACCCAGGGAACCCGCCCGATCCGGTGACCCAAGAACCAGCCCTGATCTGGTAATCCAGGGACCCTGTCCTGATCCAGCAGTGACCCACGGACTCTCCAGCCCGATCCGGTGACCCAGGGAACCCGCCCAGCCCCAGGGAGCCCAGCTGGGTACAGGATGCCAAAGATCACACATGGATCCCTGAGACCCCAGCCACAGGCCGGAGCACCGTGACCCCTCCCGCTCATCGGCCCCCAGCCAGGAAGGGCTAAGCCCAGTGGGGCAGGGAAACGGTTTGGTACAAACTGCCAGAAACTCAGGGGCAAAGTGACCCCCCCCGACACGGAGCCCCCTGACGCTGCCAGTGCAGCCTCCGCGGGGCCCAGCCAGCAGGCCGGGCGAGGGCACGATGGTGAAATGGGCGCAGGCCAGGGGGGCGAGCGGTGCCCAGTCCGTCCAGCAACAGGGAGCCGGGCCCAGCCGGGATGGGAGCGTCCGGATGGAGCCTTCCAGAGCCAGGCGCGGGGCTCCTGCCCCAAACCGAGCCGAGCCCCGGCCGCAGCAGCCCGGCAGCCGGCGACCCTGTTACCTCCGGCCTGACACTGGGGAGAGAGCTCGGCCCCGGGGCTCGAACCCCCACATCCCCATGAAGCACCGTCCTCAGCAGCCCCAAGCCCCTCGGCCAGCCCGGCGGCTCTGGCACGGCCAGTGCTGAACTGCAGCAGGCCGTGACGGGCTCCACGCGGGACAGACCCTCGGCATGAGCCGGAGGCCGCGGTGATGGGCACAGGAGGAGAACCTGGGCAGGGCCACACACGTGTATTAGGGCCGAGAGGTGCTGCGGGGGAGGGGGGCTATGTGTGTCAGGGCAAGGGGGCACCCATGGGCATGGGGGGCAGAGAGGCCCTGTGGCTGGGGGGGGCAGGTGCTCTGTGGGGGGTCTGGGAGGGGGTGGGAGGCTGGGGGCGGGGGAGGGAGCACACAGGGTGGGCTCTGCTTATTGTGGTTAACAAGCTAACAGATGCCTGAGGACTGTCAGCCTCCGAGAGCCCCCCCCCCCCCGCCCCGCCCCACTGCCCCCCCTTCCCCTGGCCCCTCTGCCACCGACGCCCTATTGTGCTGCTGGGGCGGGCGCCGGGGGGAGGGCGCTGGGGGATCCCAGATGCCAGCCACACACTGACACTTTCATTAGTCTAATTACTTCTTCAAGTGCGCTGGGGCCTGGGGGCGGCCGGGCAGGACCTGCTGTGCACTGCGCTGCTGGGGGGGGGGACGGGGGACGACATTCTTGGACTTGCCAGAGCTACTGAGTGCAGGGGACGGGGCCAGGTGGCTCCGGGGGCTCTGCTGTGCAGCGGGCAGCTGGCCTGGGGCAGCCGGGGCTTCGGGCATAAATCTCACCCAGGGCTCAGTCTGGGAGAGCTGCTGATTTGGCCCTGGGCTCCCCAGGCTCTGCTGGTTCCCCCCACTCCTGACCCGCAGCCCCTGCTAGCCCAGCCCTGGGCTCCCCCCACAGCTCTGCTGCTGCCCCTCAATCCCGACCCGCAGCCCCCTGCTAGCTCAGCCCTGGGCTCCCCCCACAGCTCTGCTGGTGCCCCTCAATCCCGACCCGCAGCCCCCTGCTAGCTCAGCCCTGGGCTCCTCCCCCCAGCTCTGCCGGTGCCCCTCACTGCCGACCCGCAGCCCCTGCTAGCCCAGCCCTGGGCTCCCCCCACAGCTCTGCCGGTGCCCCTCACTCCTGACCCACAGCCCCCAGCTAGCCCAGCCCTGGGCTCCCCTTCATAGTGTTGCCTGTCGAACCCCAACAATAGCTCTGCTGGTGCCCCTCAATCCCGACCCGCAGCCCCCTGCTAGCCCAGCCCTGGGCTCCCCGCACAGCTCTGCCGGTGCCCCTCACTCCTGACCCGCAGCCCCCTGTCAGAGGTTTGCTACGGGCATCAATGTGAAAGCCCCAAACTTACTTTGCTGCTGCCCAGCACCCAGGTCTGCCCCGATTTTCAGGGCTGGGCTGGTGCCCTCCCCGGCTGGGCCGCTCAGCCCGGCCTGCAGGCAATGCCAGGCTGGCCCTCCGGNGGCATCAATGTGAAAGCCCCAAACTTACTTTGCTTCTGCCCAGCACCCAGGTCTGCCCCGATTTTCAGGGCTGGGCTGGTGCCCTCCCCGGCTGGGNGCAGCGCTTTCCAATTGAGCTAATGGGGTCTCCCGAGAGCCCCCGTGACAGGCGCGATCGATGGGCCAAGGGAAGCCGGCATGGTGCCATTACTCTAATACACTGGCGCCAGCACTTGCACCGCCCGCCCAGGACCCCCTGGCTGGGCCAGGCTCTGGGGGTTCAGGCTGTATCTGTCCCTGTGTGGGGCCAGAGGGGAGATGACTTGAGCCTGGCTGGAGGCAGCTCGCGCCACCCCCAGTCATGCCCCCTCCCCGGCCTGTGCCAGGGCAGAGCCTGGGGGTGCTGGTGGTTAGATCGGCCCTGAAGCTCTTTGCTGGAGGCTTTTTGTGCTCAAGGGGATCAGCCCCCCCCCTTGTTCCTCTCGCCTCCTAGCCCTGGTTCAGGCTGGAGTGAAAGGAGAATCACCATAAGCCATCAGCAATATAGGGGCTCTGATGTAAAGCTGAGCAGCCCCGATTTCCTCCTGGAGAGGGCAGTGCTACATGTGCACGCACACACACACATGTGCACAAACACACACGTGCGCACGCACACACATGCATGTGCACGCACACATACACGCACAGATGCCTGCGCACACACAAACGTGCACACACGCGCACATGCACAAACACACACACGTGCGCGCGCACACAGACAAATGCACGCACATGCGCGCACACACATGCACGTGCAGAAACACACACACACACCCCTGCACAAACACACACACACACACACACACACACACAGTTCAGCGTTAACCTTCCAAGCCTGGACTCTGTAAAGTAGCTGGACCCAAATCCAGCCCCACCCGGAATTTTACCCCCCCCCCCCCCCCCCCATGTGACCGGCCCAAGGCCTCCCCTGCCCCCCCCCCCCCCCCCGCCCCCCCCCCCCCCCCCCCCCGCAGCCCCCCCCCCCCCCCCCCCCCCCACACCCCCCCCCCCCCCCCCCCCCCCACACCCCCCCCCCCCCCCCCCCCCCCACACCCCCCCCCCCCCCCCCCCCCCCCGGCCCCCCCCCCCCCCCCCCCCCCCCCCCCGTGCCAGGCTGTCTCTGCCCCCTTTACGTGCTTGTCGCTGGGCCGTGACTAATGCCCCCTGTGTTTGCTTTGGGCTTTGCCCTCCTGGGGCCCGGGCAGGGCAGGGCCTGTCCAGGCTCCCAGAGATGCCACGCGACGTGGATGCCCTGGGGGCAGCTCGTCCCCCTGGCTAGTGCCGAGTTCCCCACCCAGGAAGGAGCTTCACTCCGGTTCAGAGGCCGCAGTGGGCACAGGCCTGGCAGGCTCAGCGGTGCAGGGTGCTCCCTGCAGCATGGGCAGGGGTCTGTGGGCACATCCTGTTCCCTCTGACCTCAGCCCTGAACCCCAGCAAGGCCCCCCCAGGTACAGCCCCTCTGTCCCAAAGTGCTAGACACAAGAATCGCTTCCTCCCGCTCCTGGGATGCAGCCACTTCTGGGGCGGAGCACACCAGCTCTTTTCAGCCCTGCGCAGCTGCTTAGAACAGGAACGGAAGGCGAGTCCAACGTGCAGGCCAAGGATTTAGGGGGCAGAATGTGAAGTGCACGGCTTGCGAGACCAGCACCCCGGTTTCCTTCCCATTCACCGCAGCTCCCTCCGCCGCCTCCACTCCACCGGAGCCAGCTCCCTTGCGTGTCGGCACCGGGGCAGGGAGCGAAGGGGACAGAGTGGGGGCTTTGCACCCCCACTTCTGCATGACGTGTCGCGAGCCTGGGCAGAGACGGATCCAGCCTTTCCCGGAGTCGGGCCCATCTCTGCTCCACCGAGCCAGCCCCCCTGCAAAGCCCCCCTGCAAAGCCCCCCCTCCCTGCTGCGAAGGGCCAGGCATGATGCCCCACGCCCCAAGGACTCACCAGCAGCCCCCACTTGCCTATCAGCCCCCCCGGCCCATGAGGCTGTTCACAAAGGGAGCTGCTCCCCCCCCCGCCCCTGCTCCTGGCACGTGAGCTCCCACCCAGCACCCTGTTCTTGGGGCCTCCCCTGCAGCTGGAGAGAGCAGAGGCCGGGGCTGCTTCATCCGAACTCCACTCACAGCCTCCCCCCGGCAGTGTTTGCCAGCCCCACGGTCCCAGCACTGGCCCAGTGCAGCCCCTCCAGGATCCCACCCACGGCACGGCCCCATGGTGCAGGGCAAGCGGGGCTGGCCCCTCCCTTCGTGCTCCCACGTCCTCTCCTGGCCCTGCACGTGGCCCAGTGTGGCCGTGGGGCCGCGTCTCACCCAGGCCCGACGAGGCAGCCTGCAAGTCCCTGCAGTGCCCTGGGGCTCCTGGCGAGTCACTGGGGCAGCCCCTGGCCTGCTCCTCCCCCGCCCAGCATCAGGCTGAACCAGGCTGCTGGGCTGTCCTAACACCCCCCCTGGGGGGGCCTCATTGGGGACTAAACCCCAGAGCTTCAGTGCTGGACGCCCACGACCCTCCGCCCGCAGCTAATGGAGCGGCTCCACTAGCTGCTAGCAGTAATAGGCTGTTACCTTCTTATATGGACCAGTCACTAGTGAGACGCAGAACACACAAGGACCAGTGGGCCACATGATAACTAGTAGGTCCCCTCTCACGTACTCACAGGATGGGACCCCGCAGCCAGGGCGTGGCGACGGGCTCAGCGGGAGGTTTGCTGAGGAACGCTCAGCAATTTCATGGTGACCTTCCCACAGACAACTCTGGGGGGTGCGGGGGTTGGCCAACGGACTGCAGAGTGGGGGGGGCGGGGGATAAAATCTAATCAGAGCCCTTTTCCTTAATAAATCATTCATCTTAATCAAACGCCCTCCCTCCTGCTCTAATAACTCAAGGCGTCAGGCACCCAGAAGCCACAACAATGCAGCTAATGGAACGATTTATTTTCATAATGGTGCCGGTGGGGAGGGGGGGGGGAGGGGGGGGAAATCGGACGCACCGGGGGCAAGAGTTTCTAATTAGTGAATGAAATTTGATGTAAGGCTGGAGGAAGATGGATTCGCGGCTTGACAAGGGCCTTTCAGCTCATCAACGCTCCTGACAAGAGAGGTAAATTAAATTATTTCTAATTCGTCACTAACCTCCGGGGAGTCACCCTGCCACCAGGGAGAGGTGGGGCCAGGCCTTAGATAAACAGGCAGTTGAAGGACTGCGGCGAAGCGAGTGGGGAGAGACGGGCTGGGTTCTCGTAACGCCGGGGGAGGTGGTTTGCCAGACGGGGGGTGAATTTATACATTGTCAACAAATAAAAGAATAATGCTGCTCAGTCACTACGTTTTCTGTTTGGCGAGAGTCCCCCTGTCATCCTGGAGCCTCCCCAATGCTGTGAAGTGCAGCCAACTCTGGGGTGGGGTGCAGCAGGCCACTCACAGCACCTTGGCTGGACTCAGAGAATCGCGCAGCTGCGGAAGGTTTAGATTGTGGGAACGATTCGCGTTTCTGGCACAATCGGGGTGGCGGGGCCTGAAGCAGCTGGCAGGCGGGTCCCGGTGCCAGGCTCAGCCCCTGCTGGGCACGTGTCCTGAGTCTGCTTTCAGGACTCAGGACAGGTGACAGCTTGACCCAGTCCAGGTCCCGGCCCGGCTTCCAGCGCTGCTGAGGGACTTTTGGGGACATGACCGGCTGCAGGGCTGGGGCAGGAGGCTGTCCTGGTAAATCAGACTGGGCCCTCCGTGCCACTAATGCTTGAGATTTGATCGCCAGGCTGGTGAGACTTTGTATTTTTCCTAAAGCCCCAGCTGCCGGACTCCTGTGATGAGGGGCCCTGCTCCCACCTGGGGCTGGAGGGCAGGCGCCAAACGTGGTGATAGGACGTCTCCAGATCCCGCGAGATTTCCGCGGGCAGTGGGAGTGGCGCAGTGCAACCCCGCGTGGCTGGGCCCACAGCAGCCAGGGATGAGCACAAGCACAGCGAGCCCCCGTCACGCCTCCTGCCCCCCGTGCTGCCTGTCCCTCGGGGATCGCGCCCAAGGCTCTTTCCTAAGCTGGAAATGTGAGTTCCGCCTGCTGATCCCCCACTGCCTGGTGATGCCACAGGGTTTCTCCCCCACAGCAGGTCTCCTGAATGATCAGCCACCCTCGTCCCCCCTTGGCTGGCACCTTCCCGTGGCCTGCCCTGGGCACCTCAGGGGAGAAGCCTCCATCGGACAATGGAGGGAAACGGGCTTTGGTCAGGAACCCGGGCGGCCACGTTGAAGGGAAGCTCTGTCCCAGCGGTGGCTGATTTCCCAGATGAGCCGTGCAGGGGATAGAGGTGGGGCTCCCACCCATTCCCTCGGCCAGGGGCTGCCCCTTGACCGTGGTTCTCTCTGGCCAGGGATGCGGCCGAGCAGGAGTCGGCCAGCCTGGGGTGTCCCCCCGTCTCGCTGCCGGTCAAAACTCTTCCGTAGGGGACGATACGAACGGAGCGTCACGAACAAAACTGGCCCGAGATGGCGTGAATCCCCAATCCAGCGTGTCGGGCTCCTCACGCGGACTGGGCCAGGCCCTGGAGAATGGCCAGGAGGGGACGGTCCCGCCCTGCCTCCTAGGCCTTGGACCAAACTGGCCTCCTCGTTATCATTCTAATGCAGCTCGGTCCGTCTAGCCTCCGTATCCAGAGGGGATCTGTCCAGCAGAGCAGACTCCTGAGGGCAGACAGTGGCTCGGGCTGAGTTTAGCTGGAGGGCATCAGAGACCCTGGCCTCTCCTGCAATCTCCAGGACACAAAGCTGGGGGCGTTGCCAACACTTTGGAGGACAGAGCTAGAATTCGGAGGGATCTGGATAAATTGGAGAACTGGGCTATGGACAACAACATGACATTCCCCAAAGCCAGACGTGAGGTGCTGCACTTCGGGAAGAAAAGCCAAATGCACAAATACAGACTGGGGGAGACCTGGGCAGCAGCGCTGCTGAGAAGGAGCTGGGAGTCGTGGTGGGTCACAACCTCAACATGGGTCAGCAATGCGATGCTGTTGCAAAAAAAGCAAATGCAATTTTGGGTTGCATTGACAGAGGCAGAGCCTGCAAGTCACGGGAGGTGATAGACCTACTACTCTGCACTGGTTAGGCCTCAGCTGGAGAACTGGGTCCAGTTTCGGTCACTGATGTATAGAAAGGATGCAGAGAACCTGGAAAGGATCCAGAGGCGAGCGACAAAGATGATCAAAGGGATGGAATGAAAGTCATACGAGCAAAGGCTGAAGGAACTGGGTATGTTCAGTTTGGAAAAGAGGAGATTGGGGGGGACGTGATCGGGGTTTTCAGATACTTGAACGGCTGCCATCAATAAGATGGAGGAAAGTTGTTCTCTCTTGCCACAGGGGGCAGGACAAGAGGCCATGGGTTCAAACTCCAGCAGAGCGGAGCTCGATGAAATCTCAGGAGAAACTCCCTCACCGTAAGAGCAGTCAGACAGTGGGACAGACGCCTCGGGAGGTTGTGGAAGCTCCTTCACTGGAGGTTTTCGAGAGCAGGCTGGAGCCGTCTGTCGGGGATGGGTTAGACCCAACAAGTCCTGCATTGGCAGGGGTTAGACGAGATGACCCGTGCGTCCCCTGCGGGTCTGTGGTTCTAGGATGCTTTGGGGACTTGTCCTGTGCCCCCACCACGGTGCAGTCCGTGGGGTTACCTAACACCGGCTCGGGGGGACCAGTTCTAGCCAGTGACTCCCACAGACTGTCGCCTGCGTCCCCTGGGCGCTCTCCCAGCCAGCTACCAACCAGGCTCCATGCCGCTCGGCTTGCCGGGCCTGCCCAGCTCGCACATCACTGGCTGGCCGGGGCAGGGCCCACAGGGCATCAGCGCCTGGGTGCAGGAGTCTGGAGCAGGAAGGCGCAGGATGGTGGACGTGGTCACAGGGCCCACTCCCTTCCCTGAGCTTCCTGCTCCCCGGCTGCTCCCTCCCTCAGGGGCTGTGCCCACGATCCCTGGGGGCCTGGCAGCGGGCATGGTGGTACCACACAGCCCCCTCCCGGCGCAGAGTGGGGGTCTGCCAGGCACCGGGCCAGCCCAGCCGCCCACGCCGGCCCAGCCGCCCACGATAGCCCAGCCGCCCACGCCGGCCCAGTCGCCCTTGATAGCCCAGCCGCCCACGCCGGCCCAGCCGCCCACGCCGGCCCAGCCACCCACGCCGGCCCAGCCGCCCTTGATAGCCCAGCCGCCCACGATAGCCCAGCCGCCCGCCCCGGCCCAGCCGCCCGCGATAGCCGAGCCGCCCGCCCCGGCCCTGCCGCCCGCCCCGGCCCAGCCGCCCGCCCCGGCCCAGGGATTTCATTTGGTTAATTTATTCCCCGGAAAGAAGTCCATAAATAAGCAGCGCCTGGGTGGCCCCTCGTCTCGCTCTCGGAACGAAGGTGTCAGCTTAACGAGCCGAAGCCCTCAGCCTGATTAACCAGCCGCTGCTCCCGCTAAGAGGGAGCTGAGCGGAGTGATTGATATAACGAGCTCGTTAGACTCAGCAGCTTCACTCGGTTCCGCGCCTGTTTATTTATTGCCTTAGCAACGGGCCGACGGGCCCAGGGGAAGGTTGGTTCAGGGGCTCGCACCTTCCACGGGGGGCTTCGTCCCGCCTCCTCCTGCCCCCGGCCCCCCCACTGCGCCTGGCCACTGGCCCCGCTCTGGCCTGGCCACCGGCCCCCCCACTGCGCCTGGCCACCGGCCCCCCCACTGCGCCTGGCCACCGGCCCCGCTCTGGCCTGGCCACCGGCCCCACCACTGCGCCTGGCCACTGGCCCCACCACTGCGCCTGGCCACCAGCCCCACCACTGCGCCTGGCCACCGGCCCCACCACTGCGCCTGGCCACCGGCCCCGCTCTGGCCTGGCCACCGGCCCTGCTCTGGCCTGGCCACCGGCCCCCCCACTGCGCCTGGCCACCGGCCCCGCCACTGCGCCTGGCCACCGGCCCCGCCACTGCGCCTGGCCACCAGCCCCACCACTGCGCCTGGCCACCGGCCCCNACCGGCCCCGCCACTGCGCCTGGCCACCGGCCCCACCACTGCGCCTGGCCACCGGCCCCACTCTGGCCTGGCCACCGGCCCCACCACTGCGCCTGGCCACCGGCCCCGCTCTGGCCTGGCTGTCCCCAGTGCCGAGGCGAGAGGTGCCAACTCCTAGGGGCTGATGCCAGCGCCAGGGCGGCCCGGGCCCCCATCGGCGCTTTCCACCGGACCACCCGAGTGGAGCAAGTTCAGTAACATTGGCACCGAGCTGGAGGCTCGAGCCCCAGCCCCCCACCCCGCAGAGACGTCCCTTCGCCCCGGCCCCCAGCAGTGAGAGCAGGGCTGATCTCCGGGGGGGGCAGCAGCCCTACCAGTGACCTGGGGGGGTGGGGGGGCTTTGAGAAAAGCTGGCCCTGGAGGGCTCTGTGGCCTCCTAGTGGCCGGTGGCCCAGGCAATCTGCTGATCCGTGCTCCCCGCCCCGCGTCTCCTTGCCCCTCCCACGCCTCTCGCCCCGCCCCATAGGCTTGAGGGGTCTCATGCCACCAGCCCCCCGGGCAGGCCCCTCCCTGGGGCTGGGGGTTCTCAGCGTGGGACCCTCGTGCTCCCTGGATGGGGGGACGCAGGGCAGAGGTGCAGCTGGCGCCGACGTGAGGCTCCGGCCTGGCCCTGGAAAACCCTCGTGCCAGGACCAGGCCTCGCTCTCTGCACCAAGCCACGTGGCACTGCAGTGCCCCAGGGCACCTCCTGGATGGGCAGGGGGACAGGGGGGCGTCTGAGCAGACAGGCTTATCCCCTCCCCGATCGCCGGCTGCATGGCTTCCTCTCCCAGCAGGACGGGGGTCCCCTGCGTTCCCACCTGCCCCGCACCGCTGCTCGAGACGGGCACGTGCCGCGCTCAGGAGCTGTGTGGGACAGGCCAGGGCTCGGAGGGCAGTGGGGCTATGCGGGTGCCTCTGGGAACAGGCTTTGGACCCAGGCACCCCCTGGAAATGCAGCTCTCTCTGGGGTGGGCCATGGCAGCCTCTCGCGTCGGTAACTGGAGCTAGGAATCCTGCCCGGAGAGTTCACCAGTCCCATGAGCGCCAGGGCTTTGGCGCTGTCACACTGGGCCAGAGCCCGGACCCAATGGAAGAGGAGGCAGCCAGCCAGAGCCCCGTCTCCGGTCTCACCACACTCCTCTGTCTGGCCCCATCAGCCCCCTGCGAGGGACCCTGCAAGCTCGCCTGGGGCGGGTCTCCTAGCCTGAGCCAGAGCATTCTCCCCACTGCACAGGTGGGGAAACTGAGGCAAGGGGGCTGCTAATAGTGCCTGTTTCTTCTAGAGTGCGTTTCATCAGTCGATCTCAAAGCCCTTCCCAGGCTGTAACGGATCCAGCCTCACGCACCCCGGGGAGGCCGGGCAGGGCTGTCGTCCCCTTTGCACAGAGGGGAAACCGAGGCACAGAGAGGCCAAGTGCCTTGCCCCATTCACACAGGGAGTCCATGGCACTCAGGGAATTGACCCAGAGCTCGGCCAGGGTCCTAGGCACTGGGGCATCCTTCCTGCCCAAGGGCACCACTGGGAATAGAACCCAGGAGTCCTGACACCCCAGCTGTGCATCACCCCCTCCTGCTGCCCCTCCAGCCTTTGCTCACTCCCTCGTGTACCCCCAAGCCAGACCCTGCCCCAGAAGTGCCCCCCACCCTCCTGCCAGCCCTGCCCTGGAGGCGCCTCCAGGGCCTGGCACTGAGTCCCCTGCTGTGGCCACCCCGCACGCTGGGGAAGGGGTTAATCAGCAGCCAGAGAGGCCGGGTAATAAATGGCTGTTATCTCGCTAATGAGCTGACATTAATTAGAGCCCAAGGCCCTGGGAGAAGTGGCTGATTTAAGGGATGCCCTGCGAACGGGCCCAGGGCGAGCAGGGCTCAGAGGGCTGCATTCCCCCCTGCGTGCCCATGCCCGTCCCACGCCCTGCGATGGCCGGTGCCAGGCTCCCCCTGCCCGCTCCATGGCCAGCGCTCAGAGCTGCCGTCGCCGGCCTGACGCAGGTGGGGGGTGGGGACGTCTCGTGCTCACTCAGGAGGAATGGCACTGCCACACCGGGGGAGGGGGCGCCCCACACACCCTCGCTGCCAGGCCGTGGGGCACCTCCCTGGCACAAGTGTGTGTGGGGATCTCCTGGAAACGGTACGAGTGAGCACTTTGTGCTGGGACGGGGGGGCTGCCTGGGAGCGGCTGGTGGGGGAGGGGAATGGTCACCGGGAAGTGGTCAGGGGGGGAGGGGGGGCAAAGACAGAAAAGTCTTTGCCAACTTTCCTGGGAAGTGACGCGCAGGTGATCAGAGGCAGATGCAAACAGACAGATATGGGGGGGACGGGGGGGGGGGGGGGGCGGGGGGNTGCTGCAGGCCGCAGCCAAATTCTGGGCTTCTTATCCCAGGCTGCAAAATTGGAGACATGTCACAACCTGTCTCCAAGCCCCGGTGCTGAGGCGACACCTGGAGGTTTGCTCCCTCCCCCTGCGACCCATGAACCGGGCCTGTCAGACACGATCCCTTTGCACTCACCACTGAGAGGCAGCCACCTCTGGGGTGGAATGCAGCAGCTTTTTATGCACGGCTTGCTCCCCCAGCAACCGAAATGCAGCCACCTCTGTCTGTGCTGGGGCCCTGGCCCTGGATGCACCAGTGCTGGCCACGGGTGGAGCCGGGCCATGGGGCGGGGAGGGGCAGGGCTCTGCGGTGGCACCGAGCATTCTCTCTCTCGGGTGTGGGGCTGGCTGGCTCTGGCTCACACGCCCAGGGTCTAGCTGATCGCCGTATGTGGGGTGGGGAGGGAATTTCCCCCCAGCTCAGACTGGCAGGGACCTTGGGGGTTTGTCTCCTTCCTCTGCAGCGTGTGGGGCACTTGCCAGGTTCATCTGGGTGTATCTCACGTCAGCATTGCCCTGCCATGACGGGGGCCTCGGGCACTGGTGCCCCTCGCTCCCTCCTCTCCTCTGCCTGTGGCACATCATGGGCTGGTCTCCTGTGGGTGGATAGGTTTGTGGGCGAGGGCGGGGGGGCGGGGGAGACCGGATGATCCCGACTGGCCTCAAACGTCGGTGTTTGTCTCCACGGCGACAGAAGACCCGCGGTGCGGCTGGCCCGGGGCGGCTGACTGGGGCCCGCGGGGCTCGGGCTGTGGGGCTACAGACTGCAGCATAGATGTTCGGGCTGGGCCTGGAGCCCTGGGAAACCCTGACGGAGGGTGGGTCTCTGAGCCCGGGCTCCAGCCCGACCCCGAACGGCCTCACTGCAATCTTTAGCCCCGCAGCCCAGCCGGCCCGGGCTCTGAGACCTGGTGCTGCAGGGTTTTATTGTGGTGTGCACGGACCCTAGGAATTCTAGCCTGGTGCCCCTACCCACTGGGCCAGCCCCCTTGCTCTGGCCGGCAGGGACTCACTGGCACCAGGGCCTCCAGGGGATCCAGCCTCCAGGGCCCCTCCAGCCCTGGCCCCTTAGGTCCTAGGATTTAATTTCTAACGTGTGTGGTGCTGTACAGACGCAGCCCCTGCAGCCTGCTGTCTGCTATGATTTGTATTGCAGGAGCGGCTACCGGCCTGGGCGGGGGTCAGGCCCCACTGGGCAGGGCGCTGCACGCACCACGGCCCGAGCCCCATGGCGGGTGGGACTGAGGTGCCCACGGGGCGGGTGAATCAGAGACGGGGGTGGGGACAAGGCAGCAGGGAATGCTGGAGTCCCGGCTCGCTGCTCCCCTGGCACTGGCCTGGCAATGGACGTGCCGGGCGCTCGTGGGCCTGGTGTCGCAGAGATGGGCCCGGGAGGGGGCTGCATGGTGCCCACAGGGGAGGGGGACTGGGCTGAGAACAGCAGGTACCTAGGGGCACTGAGCTGCCCGCTCGCCGGGCAGAGGGGAGTCCAAGAGGTGGGTACCCCAGTCCTGGGAGGTGGACTCAGCCCTGCTCTGGGGGGGCCGGGCAGAGCTGGTTAAGAGCTGATTTCTCACGTGCTCTGTGGCCAGTTAATGGTCACAGGTTACTTCTCAGCTCTTCGTTTTGCCACAAATCATTGCAGGGCTGGCGGTTTATTTACCTTCCCCACCAGCCGTCTGGGGCTTCCCAGACTCCAGAACCAGCAGGAGGCGGCACAGAGACGAGGGGCAGCAGCCCAAGGCAGACTCCCAAACCATGGGGCTGGCTCCCAGGAGGCCTGTGAGGTGCCGAAGACCTCTGGAAAGGCAGCGGAGCCAGGGATGTGTCTAGCTGACCCAGTGAACAGCAGCGTGACCTAGTGGGCTGAGCACTGAGCTGGGAGCCAGGACTGCTGGGGTCTCCCCCCAGCTCCACGCTGACCCTGACCGGCCTCCTGGGGGGCAGAAACGTGCGTGCCACACTACGCACAACCCACGGCTGGGAAGCTGCTGGCTCCGCCCACGACTCCACGGGGCCTGATTCCATCCCGTGGCCCCCGCAGTCGTTTCAGGGGTGACTTCGCAAAGGTTGGGGCCTGTGACTCACCGAGCAGAGGGGGGAGGCGCAGGGCAGCTCTGCAGACACGCCCGGGAGGGCAGCCACCCTGCCTGCCCCGTGCAGCAGCGCAGCGCGACTCCCCATCCAGAGGGGGTGCCAGAGAGCAGCCTAGGGCCACTGGAATTCGGGTCCAACCTGGGCCAGGCACTGACCGCTGGGAGCCAGGCACCGGCAGACTCCTGGAACGTACCTCTGCCAATGCCCCTCAATCCCGATCCGCACCCCCCTGCTAGTCTAGTCCTCGGTCCCTGCTCCCCACCCCTCAGACATGCCAATGAACCGACCTCCCAGAGAAAGACACCTCGCTGTGGGATGGATCACAGGGCTGGAACTGTGGTTCCCTGCCCCAGGAAGCTGCGCTGGGAGCAGTGGCCGTGATCGGGAGGACAAAGCCCCCTAAGGACGGTACAATGAAGGGAGTGTGGCGAGGTTACCCAGCATCTCTGGGCTCAGGCGGCACTCAGGCCTCGGCGGAACGCTGCCTCGTGGTTAGTTTGTGGTCGTGCACGTTCCTGGGGAGGGCGCTCCTGCAAGCAGCCAGGGAGTTTGCTTTCTAACTACAGTCAGTTCTTGGGGCAGTTGCTCCCTGGGAACCAGGGGGTGGCGTTCAGGCTGAAATCCCTAAAAGAGGGGACTTACCTGCATGCTCCTTGTGACCACCTCTGTCCCAGGACTGGGGCGTAACCAAGCAGCACTAAGAAAACACCCAGACCCCATGTCACTGATTGCTTCTCCAATGGGAAACTGACCTGCAAGGCCCTGACAGCTGCTGCCACTCGGCAGAGGGGTGACAACGTGGCCTGGAACTCAGCCCCCATCCTGTCTGCATCCTGCTCTCCCCCTGCCCCGCATTGCTCCCAGCCGGCTCTGCCCTCCTCCAGCGCTGGGTTCCCGTCCCAGTGAGCATCCCCTTGGAAGAGCCCTGCATGCCCAGGGAGCTGCACAGACCACGGGGGCTTCTGAGCTTACAGCCCCCTCCCAGACCTACCCTGCGGCTGCCGCCCACAATCCAGGAGCTCTGGGCTGCACAGGGCTGCTCTCCCATGGCTCTGGCCTGGCTGTGCCCTGGGGCGGGGGCTGGCAGGGGGAAGGGGCCAGCCCATGATTGCTTTCACTTACTGCAATCCCCAGTGTTAGTTAGCGGCCAGGTGCTGTCACTCCCGGCTTGATGGATGGGGAAGCCGGCTCCCTCCTTCCTGAGCTGGGAAATGAAGCTAATCAGACCCCAGACACCTTAGTCCAACTCTGATCTGATTAATGACCCCTAAGCCTCTGAACTCATCAGCCGTCCTGGCATCTATCAAGGCCTGGGTGCCTCCCCTGCTGCTGGCTGCCTTGTCAATGGGATTCTCATCTACGCAGGCCCGGGGCCCGTCTCTCTTCCTGCCCCCTTGTTCTCTTCAACCTCCTTTCCCTGCATGCCGCTTGCGGAGCCAGCTGTGCCCAGAGGCGTTTGCAGAGGGAGCCCCAGAAGGGCCGTTCTGGGATTGCCCAGCTGGGGATGAGGAGTCGCAGAGGGGTCTGCCCTGGGGAGGGGCTGCCTCAGGCTGGGGGGGCCTGGGGACTGGGCTGGGGCAGCATGCTTGTTAGCAGGGTCACCCTTTGCTCCCCTGGCTTTCTAATCTGCTCTTTCCAAATCTCCTCTCGCTCGCAGGGCTCCAGCCATGTCCTCTCCCCAGGGAGCGCCAGGGCCAGGCTCGAAGAGGGAGCCTCTGGGGCGAATCCATCGTATCCCTGGCCCGGGTGCTAGTCATTCACACCAGTGCTCAGCGGGTGACTTGCTGGCCTGTCCCGCCCACTTTGCCCGGCTGTTGCTGGCTGCACAAGGCGGAGGTGTCACGGAGTGTGGGGGAGTCCGGGCCCTGCACCCCTGGGGTTCCTGCGATTCATCATAACTCTCAGCCAGCCAGTAAAACAGAAGGTTTATTGAGACGACAGGAACACAGTCCAAAACAGGTCTTGCCAGCACAGACAACAGGATCCCCTTTAAGTAGGTCTATTTGGGGCCCCAGGGAGGCCCCGGCCTCGCTGGGAAGCCTAGGCCCCCTCAGGCTCCCTCTTCATTCCTATCCAGCTTCCAAGAACTGAAACAACCCCTTCCAGGCGTCTCCTTTCTCCCTTCCCCCACGGCTCCTCCCCCAGCCTTTTCCTTTGTCCAGGTTCCCAGTCAGAGGTGTTACCTGGCCTCCAACTCCCCTCCTGGGTTCTCATGTTACATGCTCAGGTATCTCCCTTCCCCAATGCAGGCAGTCCCTCTACAGTCCTCCGCTCTACCAACTGAGCTATCGAAGGGACATGAAACAGCAGCTCCCCGGCAATCTTCCCCCTCAGTATCCAAAGAACACCACAAAACATTCTCACTTCGTCACAGGAGGGCAAGGACGAACCAGGCGGTCTGATGGGCTGAGGCTCCAGTCTCTGCCCTCCAGCCAGTGTAACCACAGAGCAGTTATGGGAGAGACCTGCCTCGAGACGCAGCCAAGATGGAACAAGGCAAGAGAGAGAACTGGGCCAGCCCCACAGCCAGCCCTGAAGTCAATGGAACTGCCCCCCGACACCAGCCAGTGGCGCTCCCCTCGCAGGCAGGGCTTGCTGGGGGCAGCTGGCCACAAAACGGAGTTCTCGGCCCGTGAAAAATGTGGAAACCAAATTTTGTCCCAAATCAGGACGAAAAAGCCAAAAATTAACGATCTGCAGGAACTGAAGTCTGGGGGAAAGACCTGTGTTGGGCCAGGGGAGACGGTTCCTTGCAGTGCACTGGCGGTCGGGTATTTTGGTTCAGTTTCGGCCCCTTTGTTATTTAAACAGTTTGTATCTCACACAGAATAGATTCCGAAGTGACGATTTCATTGCAGACAGGGCAGAACGCTGCTTCCCCGTTCTTCTTCCTGAGCCAAAGGGTGTCAAGTCAGGACCGATTTCATGGGGAAAAAACGGGTTTAATCAAAACGGCATTTCCCAGCGGAAACCTGTTCGGAGGAAGTTTTCCCGCCCAGCTGCGATCGCCCTGGCTGCTGGCATCACCGTGTGCTGGAAACGGCTCCCGCCGGGGGCAATTTGCTTTCTCTGGATGGCACGGCCGGCCCCACCGAAGAGCTCCTTGCTTCCCCTGGAGAAACAGGTTCTGCCTGCACCGTGTCTGCGCCGGGGGGGCTGCTGGAGTCGGAGATTCCCGCATGCAGCATGGCATTGTAGGGGATGCTGCCCGCTAGTGCCGGCCCCAGCCTCTTCCCGGGGCGGGGAGTGAGCTGCGCTAGACAGAAAATTGGGGGGGCCTGTGCCCCCCCTTGCCACAAGGCCCCGCCCCTCTCCATGGCCCTGCCCCCTGTTGCTCCTCAGGTAAGTGGAGGCTCTGTTGATACTCACCCCTTCTTGTCAACTGTTGGGAAAGGGCCACATCCACCCTGACTGAATTGGCCTCGTTAGCACTGACTCCCCACTCGGTACAACAACGCCCATCTTTTCACGGGCTGTGTGTATACCGGTATATCTGCTCCTGTATCTTCCACTCCATGCATCCCATGAAGTGGGCTCTAGCCCACGAACGCGTATCCCCAGAGAACTGTGTTAGTATCTAAGGTGCCACAAGGATCCCCGTTGTTTCTGCTGATACAGACTAACACGGCGACCCGCTGAAACCTCTCCCCACTCTGAGGCCCCCTGGCCAGGTCAGAGGCCGGAAGCCGGAGTCAGACAGTGTGGGGCGGCTGCTGCACTGGCTGATGCCATGGTGTGGGCAGCCGTGGTGACGCTGGGAAGAGCCGCCTGGGCAGGGTGACCTGGCTCTGAGGCCGGCCGTGCCCAGCACCCAAACTCCCTCCCAGAGCCCGCGTCCCTCCCACACCCAAACTCCCTCCCAGAGCCCGCACCCCCCCGCACCCAAACTCCCTCCCAGAACCCGCCCCCCCCCGCACCCAAACACCCTCCCAGAGCCCGCATCCCTCCCGCACCCCAACTCCCTCCCAGAGCCCGCATCCCTCCCGCACCCAAACTCCCTCCCAGAGCCCGACCCCTCCCACACCCAAACTACCTCCCAGAGCCCGCACCCCTCCCGCACCCAAACTCCCTCCCAGAGCCCGCACCCCTCCCCCACCCAAACTCCCTCCCAGAGCCCGCATCCCTCCCGCACCCAAACTCCCTCCCAGAGCCCGCATCCCTCCCGCACCCAAACTCCCTCCCAGAGCCTTAAGCAGGTGTGGGGGGGGGGAGGAGGAGGGGCGGGGACTTGGACCTGTTCTGGGCACCACGAAAAATTATACAAACCTGCCGCCCCTGACTCAATGTGAATAGTCCCTGGGCGCTATTGTGCTGGGCGCTACCCTGTGGGCATTACCCCAGGAGCAAACATTTGAAATCCAGGTCTAGAGCCAATACTCATAACTTCAAATACAAAAATGATCCATGAATACAGACAGCATCATCCTAACCAGCCAATCACAACCTTGTCATAGACATCTTACATGCCACATTTTGTACAAGATTCGTTGCAAATATATAATGGTGGTTGCAACAATGATCTATATAGTCATCGTTGAATCAGGTAACGTCACACCTGTCCTCAGAGGTTAAGAAGAACAATTTTTCTCCCTCCTCCTCGTAACAACCTTTTATGTACTTGAAACTGTTATCATGTCCCCCCCTCAGTCTTCTCTTCTCCAGACTAAACAAACCCCATTTTCCCAATCTTCCTTCATAGCTCATGTTTTCGAGACCTTTAACCAGTTTTGATGCTATCCCCACCCTGGGCTCCTCCACACACCACAGCGTTACCAATGCCCCTCACTCCCGACCTGCAGTCCCCTGATAGCCCAGCCCTTGGCATCGGCAGAGATGTGTGGGAAAGGCTTACCCAGAGCCAGCCCTGTCACGGCTATACAGTGAAGTGGCAACATTTGCAGATGATACAAAACTACTCAGGATAATTAAGTCTAAGGCTGACTGCGAGGAGTTACGAAGGGATCTCACAAAACTGAATGACTGGGCAACAAACTGGCAGATGAAATTCAATGTTAATAAATGCAAAGTGATGCACATTGGAAAACATAATCCTAAATGAGCTGTTACCACTCAAGAGAGAGATCTTGGAGTCATTGTGGGTAGTTCTCTGGAAACATCCACTCCATGTGCAGCGGCGTCAAAAAAGCGATCAGAATGTTGGGAATCATTAAGAAAGGGAGAGATAATAAGACAGAAAATATCATGTTGCCTCTATATAAATCCATGGTACGCCCACACCTTGAATACTGTGTGCAGATGTGGTCGCCCCATCTCAAAAAAGATATATTGGACTCGGGAAAGGTTCAGGAAAGGGCAACAAAAATGATTAGGGGTATGGAACAGCTTCTGTATGAGGAGAGATTAATAAGACTGAGACTTTTCAGCTTGGAAAAGAGATGACTAAGGGGGGATTTGATAGAAGTTGATAAAATCATGACTGATGTGGTGAAAGTAAATAAGAAAGTGCTGGGGTCACCAAATGAAATTAATAGGCAGCACGTTTAAAACAAACAAAAGGAAGTGTTTCTTCACACAGCGCACAGTCAACCTGTGGAACTCCTTGCCTGAGGATGTTGTGAAGGCCAAGACTATAACTGGGTTCAAAAAAGAACTAGATCAGTTCCTGGAGGACAGGTCCATCAATGGCTATTAGCCAGGCTGGGCAGGGATGGTGTCCCTAGCCTGTTTGCCAGAAGCTGGGAATGGGCGACAGGGGATGGATCACTTGATGATTCCCTGTTCTGTTCACTCCCTCTGGGGCACCTGGTATTGGCCACTGTCGGCAGACAGGATATGGGACTAGATGGACCTTTGGTCTGACCCGGTACGGCCGTTTTTTTGTTCTTATGCCCTTTAAAACAGCAGCAGAGCAGAGTCCCGGTATATTGGCGAGACAAGGTGGGGGAGGGGATAGCTTTTATTGGGGCGAGAGACGAGCGTTGGAGCTCCAGAGGGGACCTGGAGCAGAACTCTGTGTCAGCCAAGGAAAGATTCCCTCCCCCTCCTTGTCTATTACAATCCGGAGCAATGTGGATCCCTGAGGAGATAAACCATTTCTAAACCGATTTAAGAACATTCACACAGGGGTTTGCCCTGGTTTAACGAACCCGCCTCTGAGAGAAGCTGGGGGTGGATCATTCGATAATCGCCCTGGTCTGTTCGTTCCCTCTGGGGCACCCGGCACTGGCCGCTGGGCAGACAGGACACGGGGCTGGCTGGACTCCTGCCCGGCCCCTCTCTTGGTGCAGGTTTGCCTGTGATTGAAGTGGATTGGCGGAGACAGGCTTGTGAATTTCACCTTCTGGCCTTTTCTGCGGCCTTCCCGCAACCCCCCCGCAGGGATCTGATTGGCTCCTGCAGGCAGGTGTCTCTGCCCGGGGGCAGGAGCTGCCTTTGTTACCGGCTTTCCGCTGCCAGGGAGGCCTGGGCCGGTGTCTGCCCGAACCCCCCCCCCCCCAACATTGGGCAAACAAGCCGGGCAGGAGTTATACAAACATCTCGCTCGTTATTAATTTCGCCCTTATCTGCAAGGGGGTAATTTAGAGCCGGTGGAGACTTTTGCAGGGAAAATCAGCGCTCAGATCAAAGGTGAAACCCCCCCCCCCCTCGAGAGTCAACAGCGTGAATAATCTCCCGGGTCAGATAAAGGCGCGTTTGTGTGGGAAAAGAAACACCCAGGGCCGGGACAGGGGGTCCGTGGAGTCCAGCTAATGACCCCCATTTACCCCCAGCAGCTCCGCCGGGGACGTGTCAAGGCAGGAATGTGCCAAAGGAATCCGGAGCCGAGAGGGGGGAGCGGGAAGGACCAGGCCTGTGCAGCCGGCAATGCGGGCGGGTTATGGCTCATCCCCCCTCGGTAGCTGGGAGTGGGACGCAAGGCGAAGGGCTCGGCGCTGGCGCAGGAGGGGGGCCAGGGACGGCCCTCGCCCCTCGGAGGAGCCAGCCTGGGACGAGGGCCAGCGAGACGGACACCTCTTCTCTCCCCAAAGCAGAGGCCGCTGCTCCTCCAGCCAGCGCGGCCCTTCCAGGGCAGCCGCGCGCCGGCTTTCCGTTCACACGGGGCTTGGTCCGGGTTAGAGCAGCCCCGAGGCGAGCGTGTAAAGCGGCGCTGCACGATTAGCGCGGGGCCGCTGTGGGATTATGGCGCGTTGCTCCCAGTGCCGAGACACCGGCCCCCGAACCGATTTCACTCCAGCCCCCGGGCCTGGAACCGGTGTGTGGCCCGTGCCCAGGGAATGGGCTGTGGCTGCTGCCACAAGAGGTGGCTCAACCCCCCCCTCCTCCCCCCCACACACAGACCCCTCCCTAGTGCTGCGGGGGGGCGCCCCCAAGACCCCGCTAGCGAGTCATTGCGCCGGTGACTGAGTCCGAGACAGGGGCGGGGCTGGCGCTGGCTTCAGTCTCCTTCGCCAACCCGAACGGTTCGGGCCTGACCCAGAGCCAGCGACCCCAGACTTCCGTTGGGCCCGGCCCAGGAGCGGAGCCAGAGCCGCCCCTCCCGGGCAGGAGGTGGGAGGCTGCCTGGCCCGGGTGGTAACAGGGCCAAATCAAATAACGCATCAGCAGCGGGCTGGGCTGGCTGGGGGGGGGGGGTTACAGTTAGCGACATATTCTGGGTCTCTCTTTGCAGCGCAATTCAGAGCTAAGGAGCCCCCCCCCCCCCAGCAATAGTAACAATTCATTAAGCGCCCTCCAGTTATTGGCGAGTCTGTTACTCGGATCTCGCCGGTTCCCGTTGGCCGCCTGGATGTTTACATTCGTGTTGAAATTTCATGGAGATTCGGATTGAAAATTCACGGAATTCGTTTTGTGTTTGACGTTCTCCGTGTCGTGCTGGTCCCCGTCTCTCCACCAGCCAAAGGCACCGCCCCGGGGCCCTGCAGTCCTGGGGATCTGGGCATTGGCATAACGGGGCCGGGGTCAGGCCCCGAGTCCCCCCCCCCCCCCGGCTGTTTGCATTTCACCTGCCCCTGGTCTCCCAGCCTTGCGCTCCGGATCCCACCTCCTCCGAACTGGAGCTTGGCTCTGATCCGACCCGCAAAGAGGGAGTCGCTCGTGCATTAGGGAGGAGTCCAAAGCCTGGGGGCAGCGGCGGGGCCGCGGGGGGGGGGGGGGGGGGGGGAAGGGGGGGGGGGGGGGGGGGGGGGAGCCGGAGGGGGGAGGCTGTCCAGAGGCGGGGGAGGAGGGGGGAGCCGGAGGGGGGAGCCGGGGAGGGGAGCGGGGGAAGGAGCCAGAGCAGGAGGAGGAGGAGAGAGGGAGGTGACTGCAAAGAAGCCACCAGCCGCTCGAGCGGCGAAACTTTCCAGCGCCGGGCCCCCATCCCGGCCGGAGGTTGGCGGCGGAGCCGCTGCAGGTGGGCTCAGGCTGGGGGTGAAGGCGCCCTGGGGCCGGAGCCCTGGTGAAGGGGCCCGGCGGCCCCCTGGGGAAGAGGCAGGGTTTGCCCTGGGAGGAGGCTGCGGACGGTCCCGTGAGGAGTGAAGCCGCCGCGGGGAGCTCCTGCCTCTGGGGGAGCAGCGAGTCTGCGGGACTTGGGGTGGCCGAGGGGCCCCCCGCGTCTCTCCCGAGGGCGCCGGGTCCGCAGGGGGCCGGGCCGTGCAGCCCCCATGGAGAAGTCCAAGAACTTTCGGATCGACGCCCTCCTGGCTGAGGAGCCCCCCCGGCCCGTGCCGAGCGCCTCCCCGCAGGGCCTGAGCCCCGAGAGCTCGGCGGGGAGCCCCGGCTCCTGTGCCCGCACCGAGACACCCTCTCCCCGTGCGCCCCAGGGCGCGGCCCCCCTGCCGGCCCCGGGATTCATCCCCAAGCCCGGCTTGTTGCATCTGCCCCCTCCCGGACTGAGCGCCCTGCCGGCCATGTACCCGCCCCCCCTGTACTCGATCGGGGCGCTGGGGGTCCAGCACCCGGCTTTCCCTTATCCCGGCTTCGCCCACCTGCCTCAGCCCGGCCCGGAGCACCTGAAGGCCGCGGCAGTGGCGGGATCGTTCCCGCTGGAGCACTGGATCCGCGCTGGAATGATGGTCCCCCGGCTCTCGGACTTCCACGGTGAGTAACAGCTCTCAAGGGGGCAGCGACCAGTAACTTCCCTAGAGGGAGCGAACTCCTCCCGGGGACTCTTCCCCAGGGAGGCCGGATCCCCTTGGGAAAGAACCCCCCTCTCGTGCGTCTGCGCCGGGCTCCCCTGCTCGCACTCGCTGCGGGGCAGAGGCTGGGAGCGGGCGGGTCAAGGGAGGGGTTTTAGGCACCTAGAAACAGGCCGGAGGAGGAGGTGGGAAGCGGGGAATCCCACGTGGGGAAACCGGCGTAAAAACCGGCGCGGGGGAAATGTCTCTCTCCGATGGGTCCCCCCGGCCCGCCTCCCCGAGGGGTCCCGGGTGTCCAGCGCTGCTCGGAGCCGGTGCCAGGGCCCAGGAATACCGGGAACGTGCAGAGTTTGGGGAGCCGGATGCGCTGGGGGGGGGGGTCCCCGTGGGGTATTTCTTCCTGGGGGGCCTTGGGGACGCGATAGGGGGTGCAAGGCACCAGCGTGTCTAGGGGCCACGTGCGCTTTGCGCACCAGGGCCCCGGGGCCTTGTCCCCGAGGCAAGGCCCCGTCTGCGCCTCTGGCCTAGAGAAGCTGAGCGCGGAAACCCGGCAGAGCGCGCAGGGTCCGCTCGGAGACACGGCCCGCCCCGGCCCCGCGCACCCGCAGCCTGGCTAGTCCCGGGTCACAGGCAGGTCCCTGGACACGGGCCCAGACCCCTCGGCCACAGGGCACTCGAAGGCGGCTGCTGGGGGTCGGGATTTTGCTCCGGATTTTGCAACATCCGTATAAACGAGCTTTCGGATCACAACCGATCCCGGAGCGCAGCAGAGGCGCGAGCCCGGAGCTCACTGGGCTGCGGCCCGGCGCGGTGGCTGCGGGTGGAGATGGGAAGAACCGGCTTTGTAGCACCCAGCGGCTGGGTGCGGCCATCTCCGTTATCGGGCCCACTTCTCCTGGGGCCAGGGACAAGCTGTCAGCCTCGCCGCGCTCTTCTGCGGGTCCCCTGCGGCTCCAAAGCCCGGCCCCCACCCACAGGAGCTGGCCCCAAACCTATCACCTCCCCCGACCTGTCTCTCTCCTGTCCTGGGATCCACCGCACCGCAAAGCGCCGCGTTGTGAACCGGTCCTGCTAGTCCCATCCCTCCCCCCTTCTGCCGGACATGGGGATCTGCGAGAGACAGACGGGGTGCGGGGATAGATAGATTACAATAGTCAGATCTTTACAATCTAATCTAATCTATCTATCCCCATACACTTCATCTATCTATCTATCTATCTATCTATCTATCTATCTATCTATCTATCTATCTATCTATCTATCTATCCCCATACACTCTATCTATCTATCTATCTATCTATCCCCATCCACCCCATCTATCTATCTATCTATCTATCTATCCCCATACACCCCATACACTCTATCTATCTATCTATCTATCTATCTATCTATCTATCTATCTATCTATCTATCCCCATACACCCCATCTATCTATCTATCTATCTATCGATCTATCTATCTATCCCCATCCACCCTCTATCTATCTATCTATCTATCTATCTATCTATCTATCCCCATACACCCCATCTATCTATCTATCTATCTATCTATCTATCTATCTATCTATCTATCTATCTCCATACACCCCATCTATCTATCTATCTATCTATCTATCTATCTATCTATCTATCTATCTATCTATCTATCTATCTATCAAGATATACTGGCACTAGAAAAGGTTCAGAGAAGGGCAACTAAAATGATTAGGGGTTTGGAACAGGTCCCCTATGAGGAGAGATTAAAGAGGCTAGGACTTTTCAGCTTGGAAAAGAGGAGACTAAGGGGGGATATGATAGAGGTCTATAAAATCATGAGTGATGTGGAGAAAGTGAATAAGGAAAAGTTATTTACTTGTTCTCATAATATAAGAACTAGGGGTCACCAAATGAAATTAATGGGCAGCAGGTTTAAAACAAATAAAAGGAACAGTCAACTTGTTCACACATGCAACAGTCAACCTGTGGAACTCCTTGCCTAAGGAGGTTGTGAAGGCTAGGGCTATAACAAGGTTTAAAAGAGAACTGGATAAATTCATGGAGGTTAAGTCCATTAATGGCGATTAGCCAGGATGGGTAAGGAATGGTGTTTGTCAGAGGGTGGTGATGGATGGCAGGAGAGAGATCACTTGATCATTGCCTGTTAGGTTCACTCCCTTTGGGGCACCTGGCATTGGCCACTGTCGGTAGACAGGATACTGGGCTGGATGGACCCTTGGTCTGACCCGGTATAGCCGTTCTTATGTTATGTATCTATCTATCCCGACACCCCCCTCTCTGTCTAGCGCAATTATCTCATAGTCCGGCAGAATGATCGAGGAATGAAGTGTAGACGGACCAAGGGGGATGGGGGGCACCGGGCCTCTGTCTTGCGAGCTGCCAACGTTTGGGTCCAATAGAATTAAACGGAAATTACAAAAAATAAAAATAAAAATCACCTGCCGAAACGAGCGAGCAGCAGAAGCTAGGAATGGAGGCCAGACAGACAGACACAGGCGGGCGGACAGGGGCACAGACAGTCACAGGCGGGCGGACAGAGGCACAGACAGACACAGGCGGGCGGACAGAGGCACAGACAGACAGAGGCACAGACAGACAGGGGCACAGACAGACACAGGCGGGCGGACAGGGGCACAGACAGAGGCACAGACAGACAGGGGCACAGACAGACACAGGCGCGCAGTGGATCGGGACAGGGAAAGGGTCCCGCGGGGAGTTCGCGCCTCAGCCAACAGTTTTCTGTTGCCGGGAGCGGCGCTTTTCTTGCAATTAACGAATTGTCCCGGTGCCCCGGCAGCCGCGGGATCCCGCCCTGCGGGGTGGGGCCGGGCCGGGCCTGGGTTCCCGGTCACGCCGCCTCAGCCGGGAAAATGGAGCCCCGGAGGGTCAAAATCTGCACAGGGCGGCGCGTGGAATCCGCAACCAAACCGGGCCGGGACCTTCTGGGCAGAACCGCCCGGAAACCCTCCGGCCTCCGGCCGCTCCTGGGCTGGGTCCCTCCGATTCCTGAGGGCGAGGGGCGTTGGGGGGCGGGAGCGGGGCCAGCTTTGCAACCCAGAATCGAAACGTTTTTTCCTGCAATTCCTCATTTTCCGTCGCTCCCTCGGTCCGTCTCCTGGGCCAGGCGAAATGTCCCTCTCCGAAGCCCCCAGCCCGGCAGTTCTGTGCCCCTCGGGGAAGCCGAATTACCCCCGCTCTGACACGCCGGGTCTCTGCGTAAAGACTGAAACGACCGTGGGGGCGGGGTTGCGAAGCCCCCCCGCTCTTTTCGGGGCGGGGGGTCCCGCTGTTCGAACAGGAGGCAGGCGGGGGAAGAGACCCGCGAGGCTCCCCGCACGGGACATTTCGATCCCTGCATTACTGCGCAATAATAGCGTCCTGCGCCGCACCGGGCCATTGGCCCAGGGCCTGGCAGCCTCGCTCGGACCCCGCATTGGCTCCAGCCCCCGCCCCCGCCAGGCTGCGGGACCCAAAGTCCGCACTTTCGTTTCTAATTAAAGCAAAGCTTTTCAGGAGGCAGCGGCGGGAAATTAGGGGGTTTCCGCTCCCCCAAAACCTCCCCTACCGGGAACCCACTTTCCAGCCTCGCTCCCCAGCCGGTCCCTGGCCCGGTCAACCCACCGCAGCCCCCCAAACTGGAAGCGAACTGTTCATGACCTCGGTCTGCGGCCCCCCCCTCTATCCAGCGCCCGGCCGGCACACGCCTTGCCCATTCCTTCCCCTGCTCCGGGATTTGCTCCTGGTCCCCGTGTGAACGGGCCCGGCCGCCTCGGGGTTATTCGGAGCGCGGGTCTCTCCGCCACTCCCTGACGCAGGTTTCACGCGCAGCCAAATCTCGGATTTCCCGGGAATGTGGGTAGGTCGGTTCGTGGCGCCCGGGCTCAGGAGTGAGGGGCAGGGGGAGCAGCTGGTCCCCCCCCCAGCGCTGGCGATCTGCCCCCCAGCCCGGCCGGGGTTCTGCAGGGCCAGCACCGACCCGCCAGCGGAGGAGGGACGGGGCTGCTTGTCCGCAGCGTGGTTCAGACCGGGGCCAGCCTAAGCCGGCGGGAAAGCCCCCCCACCCGGCCCCCGGCGGGGGGGGGGGGGGTGTCCGTTCCCCTCGGGACTAGCGGCGTTCCCAGGAGCCCGATCCGGGCCTCAGCGCAGCCTGTCCCCGTGTTTCTCTCCCGGGGCTGGGTTCCTGGAGCGGGGCGCGGCCCCTGGGAACGGGTGTGAAACGGCTGCCGACCCGGAGCAACCCGCCGTGTGGCTCTTCCCTGGGCGCTGCGGGTCTTTCCCTTTCCCTGCCGCTCTCGGGTGCTGCCTGCGGGCCGGCGGGGGAGACCCCTTCCATCGCCTCCCGGGGCAGGGAGAGACCCGCCTGGGGATCCTCCTGCCTCTGCGCCTTAATCATTAACCCGGCGGCGCAGCGAAGAGGGAGCGGGTCGGACCGGTTTCTAGCCGGTGCTAACAACCTCTGGACCCCGGGCAGGCTGGGAAGCGCCTGCGGAAACGCTGCTCAGTCCTGGGCCGAAAGGGGAGGCTGGGGCCAAGGTGGCTGCCCATAAGCTGCCAACAGGCCAGCAATGCCAGAGATGCCAGGTCCAGAATCGTGTCCCCCCTCCTGTATCGGGCAGGCCAGAGAACTGCCCCCCCCCCCCAATCCCCAGAGCAGAGTTACCCCAGCCAGTCCTGATTTAACAGTGGTCAGTGATGGGGAATCCCCCCCACCCCTGTAACTTGTTCCAGATGTTGGCTGGGTGGCATCAGCCACCAATGACCCAATGCCAAGCAGGTAGAATCAGTGTTGGGCGGGGGGGGGGGGGGGGGGGGGGAGAGAGAAATGTTCCAGCCCAGTTTTAGAGACTTTCCGAGACGCGAACCCGCTGGTTCCGGGTGACGTTTGCCCCTGGGCCAGCACAAGCCCTGGGCCTAGCCGCAGGCTCAGCCCGAAGCGCTGGCGGGCGGGTGTACGTAGGAAAAGCCGCACTGGTCCCCAAATCTAATGATGCCTGTTCAGCCCCCTAACAGGGGGGCACTTAGTGGTTTCAGTCTCTGAACTCAGTTGAGTTTAATTTGGTCACTTGTGGATTTAGGTATCAGAGGGGGAGACGTGTTCGTCTGGATCTGTAAAAGCAGCAAAGAATCCTGTGGCACCTTATAGACTAACAGACGTTTTGCAGCATGAGCTTTCGTGGGTGAATCCCCACTTCTTCGGCTGCAAGTTACAATGACACAAGCCAGATTTAAATCAGTTTCGGTGCCTCTGTAGTCGGGGGTTGTAGTGAGCTTGATTGAACTCACCTCTGCAACTTTTCTACCACCACCAGCCTGAGCAGGGGCGTGATGGCCAGGAAGCTTCGTGCTGATTCCCGCGTAGGGGCAGGGAAGAGGGGAGCGGGAATGCACCAGGAGAGCTGCTCGTACAGCTCAGGGCGTTGGGCCTTGCAGGGGGGGCGCATGACATGTGCATTTGCTGCAGGCAGCGAAGGGAGCTGGTGACTGTTGGCAGAGGCTGGCAAGGCGGTTGAATTGACAGGCTGCCAAGGTGACTTTGTTGGCAGCATTTTGGGTGGCTTGGAGGGGACCGACGGGGGCCTCAGAGACCAGGCTGACAATGCTGATCATTAGCTCTGTGTCCATGGAGCCCATCCCTGGTTCCTAGAGCACCATGCCTGGCAGTGGGATGTGTAACACATTGGAGAGTTTGTTAGAGGGGCTGGATCCTCAGGCAAATCGCTCCTTGACCTGTGTGGAGGGACGGGCTGAGGGCTGCAAGGGGACTTTTCCCCTTGGCTTCAATTGGAGCAGGAGCAAGGGGCACTGGGCTGAGCATGTGCAGAGCACAGACAAAGCCACTTCACCCCATGGCTGGTGGGTCACCCTTGAGGCCTGACTGCAGCTGAGCACGGGAGTCACAGTGAATGAGTCAGAACGTGACCAGCCAGCACGTTTCTGGGATTGATTCACGAGGGGCAATGCTTTGTAAATAGCCCCAGCCAGTGACCATTAGTGGCTTGGGAATAGTTCCCACTGGTGATTTGTTACCCGGGTCCCGCGGTGCTGGTCTGGTCCCGGTCCGCATGGCTCGCAGAGCTAGCCCGGCCAGTGCAGACTGGGGATGGGCCAGTTGAACGTACAGTTTGAATTTTGCTTCCGAGGAACGTTCAGACTCAAATTTCACCATTTACACGTTTCTGTGCTAGTGACTCTCCCTTTTGTGGATATTTGCAGGGAAAAAATTGAAATTGAAACAAATATTCACTGGTCGTTTGTTCCCCAGTTTGCTCTGCTCCGGTTGTGACAATAACAGAACCGTAATTTGCCTTTGTGTATTTGCAACGACTCCTCCCCACAATGGGTCATTAGCAGGCTTTGAGGTCAGGTCCTTCTGTACCAGAAAACAGCCCTCTACCATTGAAGCTAACAGTGAACATAAGAACGGCCAGACTGGGTCAGACCAAAGGTTCATCCAGCCCAGTATCCTGTCTTCTGATAGTGGCCAGTGCCAGGTGCCCCAGAGGGAATGAACAGAACAGGGACTCATCAAGTGATCCATCCCCTGTCACCCATTCCCAGCTTCTGGCAAACAGAGGCTAGAGACACCATCCCTGCCCATCCTGGCTAATAGCCATTGATGGATCTATCCTCCAGGAATTTATCTAGGTTTTTTTTTAACCCTGTTAAAGTCTTGGCCTTCACAACATCCTCTGGCAAGGAGTTCCACAGGTTGACTGTGTGTTGTGTGAAAAAATACTTCCTTTTGTTTGTTTTAAACCTACTGCCTGTTAATTTCATTTGGTGACCCCTAGTTCTTGTGTTATGAGAAGGAGTAAGTAACACTTCCTTATTTACTTTCTCCACACCACTCATGATTTTATAGACCTCTGTCATATCCCCCTTAGTTGTCTCTTTTCCAAGCTGAAAAGTCCCAGTCTTATAAATCTCTCCTTATATGGAAGCTGTTCCATCCTCCTAATCATTTTTGTTGCCCTTTTCTGAACCTTTTCCAATTCCAATATATAACTCCGTGTAACTCTATTAACATGCCTCAGTAGTAGGCTGTTGTCCTCTAGTGAACCAGTCAGTAGAGTGGGACTGGTAACATACGTTACAAGCATATTCGCCAACACACCAGTACTATAGCTCTAAGGTGTTGGGACCTTGTTCTGTCCTGAGTTTTCTCTCTTGTTGAGAGGAATATATATTTATAGATCTGTTCTCCAGGTCTGTCCTTGCCCTTGTATCTCCCATTGAAATCAATGGGAATCCTGCTTGTGCAAAGACTGCCGGGATTAGGTCCCGAGTCATTCAAATGAAGCCCGATTCTTTGATGAATTGGCTATTAAAAGCATGGATTTATTATGTAAGTTTCGTGATTTAATAACTTCAAAGCCCATTTAAAAAAATACAGCCAGGCAATCTGGTTAATTAAAAGCCCAGCTGGATGAGTAATGGTGTAGAAATGGAGAGTTAAAAGGAAAAGCCCCATTATCGCCCATCTCCTGAAATGAAACACCTAATGATCGGGCCAAGAGAGCCATGGGGCCGTTCTCCGGGGATCGGCACCTTCCTATGGAACGTTTCCTCTCTCCTCCCCATGCAGAAGTGGGGTGGGGGAGACAGATACATTTACAGCTTGTACTTGGTGTGGCGTTTACAAAGCATCAGGTGTTAACTGGCTGCATTTTCATACTTCATGGGGATAAATACGACTATATTCACTCACGGGTGGAATTCGCCCCTTTGCCGAAGGCTGGCCTGAGGGTGAGACGCCCTTTGAGCCCCAGGGGCCGAAGCGGGGCTATGGAGTGTCTCGGTCTTGGGGCAGCCTTCGGCAAAGGGGTGAATTTCACTCTTCTAATCACATTTACTGGGCAGAATCTGAACACCTGCAAGACAGGGCATAGTCACCGCTCGGTGCCCGTCTGCTTTCGGTCTGTTATTAATATCGCACCCGTTGCCTGGAAGAGCTGGACTCCCAAATGCTAGACCAGCAGTTCTCAAACTTCATTGCAACAAACATTACTACAGGGCCCCAGGCGGGGGGACCGAAGCCCGAGCCCCGCTGTCCCGGGCGGGGGGGGGGGTCAACGCTGAAGCCCAAGGGCTTCTGCCCTGGGTGGGGGGCATGTAACCTTAGCCCTGGGCAGTGGGGCTTGGGCTTCAGACTTGCTGGGGCCGAGGGCCAACACCAGCTTTGGTGACCCCATTAAAACGGGGTCCCGACCCACAGCTTGAGAACTCCTGGGCTATAGCGACCCCAGACACTGGGCATCTGATCGTCCCCAGAGACACGCAGGCAAGGAGGCAAATCCCAAAGCAGACGAATGCCAACGGCCCCGCAAAGACGCGGCTTTACTCCCACGAGTAGCTGAACTGAAATCAATGGGGCTGGTCCAGTGCTGCCTTATTCCTACACTGGCCTGACGCTGGGGAACTAGACAGGGCCCAAGCTCCAAGCATCGCAAGGAGCCCCCGGCAGGAATGGACTGGCCCAGCGGAACTGCGCATGGGAGTAAAGTCAACAAACATGTGGACAAGAGGGATCCAGTGGACATAGTGTACTTAGATTTCCAGAAAGCCTTTGACAAGGTCCCTCACCAAAGGCTCTTACGTAAATTAAGCTGTCATGGGATAAAAGGGAAGGTCCTTTCGTGGATTGAGAACTGGTTAAAAGACAGGGAACAAAGGGTAGGAATAAATGGTAAATTTTCAGAATGGAGAGGGGTAACTAGTGGTGTTCCCCAAGGGTCAGTCCTCGGACCAATCCTATTCAACTTATTCATAAATGATCTGGAGAAAGGGGTAAACAGTGAGGTGGCAAAGTTTGCAGATGATACTAAACTGCTCAAGATAGTTAAGACCAAAGCAGACTGTGAAGAACTTCAAAAAGATCTCACAAAACTAAGTGATTGGGCAACAAAATGGCAAATGAAATTTAATGTGGATAAATGTAAAGTAATGCACATTGGAAAAAATAACCCCAACTATACATACAATATGATGGGGGCTAATTTAGCTACAACGAATCAGGAAAAAGATCTTGGAGTCATCGTGGATAGTTCTCTGAAGATGTCCACG
>QXTE01000156.1:62424-161643 GCA_003942145.1 Platysternon megacephalum
TGGAGATGGATGGCAGGAGAGAGATCACTTGATCATTGCCTGTTAGGTTCACTCCCTCTGGGGCACCTGGCATTGGCCACTGTCGGCAGACAGGATACTGGGCTGGATGGACCTTTGGTCTGACCCGGTCTGGCCGTTCTTATGTTTTTATTTGAGAACTGAAGTGATTGCAGGATCGGGCCCATAATTGTAGTAGGTCCCACTGGTTGGTGGCCACCGGACCAAGACAGAGATAGAGAACCGCAGAGAGGCTGAAGCAGGAATAACCGGCAACTCCAGCTCCCGACTAGCACGTGTCCCAGCGGGACGCAGCCAGAAGCGGCAATCTCTTGCCACCGTAAATGGTATCTTCCTGGGACAGCTGAGGCTGGAGTAACGAGCGAAGGGACCGGTCTGGACTGGGTCCTAAGCAACGCCCTGGGGCCAGATCCTGAAGCCCTTCATTGTACTGGGGCAAAGTGTACCGGAGTCAACGGGAGTTTGGTCCGAGTCCAGGCAGAGTTAGGGCGGGAATCTGGTCCAGGAACCGGCTGCTGTGTGTCCTTCAGCTGAGTCACTCCATGGCAGGGGCCACGGTGTAATTACCATAAGTTCAGCATCCTTGGGGGAAGAACAGCATCCCAAATTAACCCTCTGACGCTGATGGTCAGGAAAGAGGATTAAAAACATCTGAGGAAGCTTGTTAGAAAGAACGAACCCAGGAGCCTCACATTAAAATCCTGACACTCACCATGGGGGCTACTTACGCAGCAGGACGTATTGGAGCCCCAGAAGCCATGGGCACCCCGAAATGCAAACAGAAAGCAGGGAGGAGAAACGACCACTGTGACTAAAGCACCAAGTGAAGAGATTGCTGGAGCTGCGTCCCTAGGCCCACCGAAATGAGCCCGAGCGGGGACCAGGAAAATGAGCGCTGGCGATTAGGGGAATGATAGAATTTGAAGAGCAAATCGCCAAAGACAGAAAAACAAATAAATTCGGTGGGGAGAGCAGAAGCTGGAAGCCGGCGAGTGTCCGTGAGTCCAGCAGGGGGCAAAGGGAGCAGTCAGAAAGGATTAGCATATGGGAGAGAAGCTAAATCAGGGGTTCTCAAACTGGGGGTCGGGACCCCTCAGGGATACACAAGGTTATTACATGGGGGGTCACGAGCTGTCAGCCTCCACCCCAAACCCCGCTTCCCCTCCAGCATTTATAATGGTGTTAAATATATAAAAATTGTTTGTAATTTATAAGGGGGGGTCGCACTCAGAGGCTTGCTATGTGAAAGGGGTCACCAGGACAAAAGTTTGAGACCCACTGAGCTAAATGATCCCTTTCTATCAGTCTCCACCACAGAAGAGTTGGGGACAATACCTACTCTTTCCGGGTAGGAGAGGTGAGGAGAGTCCGAAGGGTTAAAAGCGGAAGGCCTGGAACATCATGATAATTCTCCCTGCAACAAGTCACCAGGACTGGATGGTCCATCCCAGAGCTTTAACTTCAGTGCAGTTATTCTGGCTGACGCCTGTGTAAATCAGGAGACAAATCAGGCTCACTCTTTATACACAATGCATAATTAACCTGTGGAACTCATTGCCACATGATACAGAGGCCAAGAGCTGAGCAGGATTTTAAAAAGCCCGCAGAGAATGATACGAAAAAGCTACAGGTACATCAGGCACAATAAGCAGGTGGGGGCTATAAACGCTCCTGCTGCAGCGCTCCAGCCAATCTCTAGTGACCGGGGTTAGGAACAAAGTTCCCCTATCGGGAGGTTATTCTAGCTAGAGGGTTCCTTGCACCTTCCTCTGACGCAGCTGGCACAGGACACTGTCAGAGACAGGATACCGGGCTAGATGGGCTCCTGGGCCGACCCAGTCTGGCAACCCCTATGCTCCAAGGTTCAGTGGTTCCTTGCTCCCTAGGATGGCTGACAATCTGGTGCAGGAGGGCCGTACACCGGTGTGATTTGGGGAGCGGGTGCAGGGGGGAGCTCAGGCAGCTGCTCCCCCAAATACAACCCAGTCACTGCACCCCTTGCCTCCTCTCCCCAGGCCAGAGCCACGTTTCCTGCTGCCCTTGGGCTGCAGGGGCAGCTTCTGCCAGCAAACTGAAAGGAGGTTTGGGGCGATGCAGCCTGGGCCCCGCTGGACCAGCCCTGCCACAGCCACAAAATCCCCACAGCTCCTGAAAATCTTTTGGAAGAGCAAGTTCCCCCCGTCACGCCCTGTCCGAGGTGCAGGCCGTGAGCTCTCTGTCCCCTTGGTAACTCCTCTGTATGGGTCCCCGCAGGAGAGGGCCCCATCCGTGAATGGCATTCCTGGCTGCCGCCGTAATTAATAACAGGACTAAATAACAAGGGCACCAGATGGGTTTGGGAGTCAGGTGTTTTTAATCCTGGTGTAGAGCACACACACACTCACATACATGCATGTATGCACACACAGACGCACACACGCATGTAAACACAGATGCACATACAGACACATGCACACACGTGCACACACACATGCACGCACACATAGGCATACACATGCACACACAGACACACACACACATTTGCACACATGCGCACACACACAGGCACACACATACACGCACGCACACATACATGTACACGCACAGACACGCGCACGCACACATACATGCACACAGACACACGTGCACACACACATGCACATGCACAGACACACACACATACACACAGACGCACATGTGCATGCACACAGACACGCATGCACACACATGCACACAGATGCACGCACATACATGCAGACACATGTGCACGCACACCTGTGCACACAGACACACCTGTGCACACACGTGACATTGAGCTCCCCCTTCTGAATAATTTGTGTGAGCAAAATTCACTTTATCAGGAGAATGTTGCTACCGAGGAAAGGTCTTTATCTGCCCCCCACCCCCGAAGTATCTGAGCCCCTCACAAGCTTTGATGGATGTAGACCCACAACACCCCTGTGGGGCAGGGCAGGGCTATTCCCCATTGTACAATGGAGAACTGAGGCGCTCAGACATTAAGGGACGTGCCCGCGGTCACCCAGGCATTTGTGGCAGAGCAGAGTCGCAGGCTAGCGCCCTCATCACTGGATCATCCTTCCTCTCAGTAGCACTCACTCTGGTACCCCCTGGTTGTCACTTCCTGGGCGAAACCCACCCTAAGCTTTGCTCTAGCCCTCTGCACAGGTTGACCTTCGCTCACTAATGAATATACCATCCCCCACCCAGGGGAGCCGGGTCAGTCTCTTTATCCCCATTTCACAGGTGGGGGAAACTGGGGCCCAGAGAGGGGCAGTGACTCTCCCAGGCTCACCCGGAAATCATTTTATCTGAGTGAGAAAACAAACGATCTGATTCCCCCCTCCCCTCCTGCCTCTCCACGGCCCCCCGGGACCTAGGGCTCAGCACAAGGCTGAGGGGAGGAATTCTTTTGGGGTTCCCTGAAGTTTTGGCAAAACATCCTGGATTGGCAGCTGCCTCTCAAAGCCAGCCTAGCCTGCGTCCAGCCAGGCAGCGTGGACTCTCTAGGCTCTGGCCTCCTGAGCCATCCAAGTTTGGGCACCGGGCTTGTTGTCTGGCCCTGGGACAGCTCAGGGAATCTGTGGGAGGGGGCCTCTCTTCTGCTTCCAGAGCCAGGAGGGATCACGTTGCCTTGCGGCTTCCAGCCCTTGGGTCTGATCCTTCCCAGGGACTGGACATAGAAGCCTTTGACCACCCAGGTTAGCACGTTTGCTCTGTCGCACGTCGAGACAGGAGGGACCCAGCAAAGCCAAACAGAGCAGAGTCGGCCAGGGCTGCGTTTCTCCCCAAGCCGTATGAATGTCTTAGCTGGTGTTGGCTGGGGACGCTGGGCTGCGCCGATGGCCACGCGTGAAGGGGCGGCTGGCGCAGGAAGCCGGTGTGTGTTCAGATTCCCGGGGGAGGCTCTGATTTCTGTGCCCCCTGCCAGCAGTAGGGAAGTGCCATGCGGGCTGGTGAGGCCCTATGCAGAGAGCTGCCAAGCTGGAGATTTATGGGCATTGAGAGACTTGATATTTATCTCTGGACGGGCGAGCGCGTGAAAGCTCTTTGCAAGAGTGAATCATTCTCGGCTTTCCCACTGGGGCCACCTGTGCCTGGCTGGAGTGAGTGAGACCTTGGACAGGGGAGAGGCAGGGCCTCCGGCTCTGCCCGCTGAGCTCCTGCAAAGGGAGCGGCTGGGACGGCACAGGGCTGTCATGCTCCTGCAGGGGGGGGGTGTCGTTCTAGGGTCAGAGCCCCCCTCTCCCTGCTGAAAGAAATCCGGGCTTCTTACCGGTGGGCTAGGCCCCTCCTGCTCCACCAGTGGGGTGATGGGGTAAACAGACAGGGGGTTCCCAGGGCAAGGATGATGCACTGGACTCAGACTCAGGGGATCTGGGTTCAGATCAGCCACCCGCTCCTGGGTGACCCTGGGAAAGTCACTCGGCCTCGCTGGGCTCCAGGTCCCCAGCTGTACAGTGGGGACAATGAGCCGTCCTACCCGCGTCTGTCGTGTCCATGTAAAGGGGATGCCCTGTCTCCTCCTCCGTGCCTGGACCTGGTCTTGGTCAGCGCCCAAGTTCTGCCTGACCAGGTGTCACGGAGTTCCCGGGCGATGCTCCGGAACTGCTCCCCACCAAGCCAGTCAGGACTCTGGGGAGCCTCCTCTCCCTCGGAGCAGACTGTCTGCAGGGCAAGAAGCTCACACGGCTTCACCTCCTGGGTCTCTCCTGGGAGCATTCAGCATATGCCCCTCCGTGCGCTTCCCACAGCGAGTCCGCCCAGGCGGGGTCCTGGGGAAGCCAGAGGTCCTGCACCCCCCCCCCACTTCGCAGCCAGCCAGTAAAACAGAGGTTTATTAGATGACAGGAACACGATCTAAAACAGGTCTTGCAGGTACAGACAACAGGACCCCCTCAGTTAGGTCCATCTTGGGGCCCCAGGGGGGCCAGAGCCCCGTCTGGGCACCCCTCCGTTTCCCCAGCCAGTTCCAAACTGAAAACCCCTCCAGCCCCTCCTCCTCTGGGCTTCGTCCCTTTCCCGGGCCCAGGCCATCAGTTGCCAGGAGACAAAGTGTCAGGCATTTATGTGCACTGGCCCTTCGCTCTGCAACAACCATACACCCTTATCCCCCCACCTAGATACTTAAGAACTGCATAGGGGAAACTGAGGCACCCACACAGTATTCAGAGAAAACATTAAGAACAGTCCCACTTTGTCACACCAGGCCAATGCAACACCAGCGCCCAGCACTCCCCCTGGTTTGGATTCAAGCCAGATCCTGGCAGTTAACGCTCGCTGGCCTGTCCCTTTTACACCCTGGGCGGCAGCTTGGAAGGGGGCGTGATGCTCCCCAATCTGTGGCACTTCGGCCCTGTTGTGGTTTAAACCCTGGGAGCTGGGGCCAGTGATTCCTTTTCAGCTCTGCGGGTCAGAGACATGAGTGCCCCGGGGCAGCTTCCGGCTCACATAGGCAGCCCAATGCAGAGAGCTAGCTCCCAGCGTCCAGCGGGTACCACGGTGTGATGATGAGCAGGAGGAGGGAGGGCTACGAGAGGTCAGGGCACTGGGGATGCCAGGCCAGGACGCCGGGGCACTGGGGAACATTGGTCTTGTCAAACAAACCCTATTTCAGTCTTTGCGATTACAAGTTTGGTTGATTAAGGTGACTGCGTAGATGTAACAGACAGAGCCTTCTGTATGGTGTTTGCTCAGTACCGTCACAAATCAGCACTATCACAAATCAACAAAGAAGTGGGTGACAGTGAGGGAGGTTCTGCAGGGATCAGTTCTGGGTCTGATGCTATTCAAGATTGTCACCAGTGATCTGGAAGAAAATATCAAATCACTGCAGATGACACACCGAGCAGCGGAGTGGTAAATGATGCTGAGGACAGGCCAGTCATACAGAGCAATTTGGATTGCACGGTGTCACAGACTCACAGATCGTGCCCACTCTTGGCCCCGTGCAGTCTGGAGGGGGCTCCCCCTTCAGTGAGACAACCCTTCTCGGGGGTCCACTCTCTCTCGGGGTCAGGCCCCTCCACCTCCTGGAGCTGCACCTCTCTGAGCCTTAGCACGTCTGTCTCTGCCGTGGGCCCCCTCAGGGAGACCCCTCGCTCTGGGCCCCCGGGGCCTCCCCCCCCTGAAGGGGACGATGCCCCCCCCCCCCCCTGTTCTCTAGCCCGGAGCGACTCTCAGCCAGCGTAAAACATGAGGTTTATTGAGCGTTGAACCCAGCACAGGAAACTCTCCGGGCCTCAGGCCTGGCCTCCCTCAGCCCAGCACATCCCNGGACTCACAGGTCGTGCCCACTCTTGGCCCCGTGCAGTCTGGAGGGGGCTCCCTCTTCAGTGAGACAGCCCTTCTCGGGGGTCCACTCTCTCTCGGGGTCAGGCCCCTCCACCTCCTGGAGCTGCACCTCTCTGAGCCTTAGCACGTCTGTCTCTGCCATGGGCCCCCGCAGGGAGTCCCCTCGCTCTGGGCCCCCGGCGCCTCCACCCCCTGAAGGGGATGATGCCCCCCCCTCCCCCCGTTCTCTAGCCCGGAGCGACTCTCAGCCAGCGTAAAACAGGAGGTTTATTGAGCGTTGAACCCAGCACAGGAAACTCTCCGGGCCTCAGGCCTGGCCTCCCTCAGCCCAGCACATCCCAGTCTCCCCTGCATCCAGGTGGGCTCTGCCTGCTCCCCCTCTCCAGCCCAGAGCCCCCCTGCTTCCCCGCTGGGCATCTGAGATCACCGGCCCCAGGCCCCGCCTCTGTCCATTGTCTTCTCTCCAGGTAAACAGGGTCGTAAACCAGGTCGCCTGGGCCTCCTCTCCCCTCTTCTGTCCTCTGGCTGGAACCGGCTGGTCAGGTCACTGGGGTCCTCTCCCCGCAGCCCATTGTCCTCCCACTGGCCAGAACCGGCTGCGACTCCTGAGCTGGGTCTCCGGGTCGCCAGGTCCCCAGTCGCTGGTGTCTGTCCTCCAGGCCATTGGCTGGGGTCCCAAGTTCCCTCTCCGGTCCTGTGTAACAACAAACTCCCTCTCCCCTCCCCTCGTTAAACCAGCAACACCCAGGGAAACTGAGTCCCATCCCCTCGGCATGCAAACCACTGGAAAAACAGGGAAAAAACAGGAAAATCCCCCACTTCATCACATGCGGTAAGCTGGGCCCATTCAAACAAAATGGATTTTAATAAAGTCAAATGCAAGGCCAGACACCGAGGCTCAAGGACTGCAGGGCAGAGCTCCAGAATGGGGGCCGGATTCTGGACAAAAGTGATTCTGAAAAGGGTTTGGGGGTGAGAGTGGACAAACAGCTGAATACGAGCGGTGACAAGAGGGGCTAATGTGTAGAAATAGGGGAATAGGGAGTGGAAGTAGCGAGGTGATTTTACCTCTGTACACAGCACTGGTGAGACCGACAGGAATATGGCCTCCAGTTCTGGGTCCCCATGTTAAAGGAACAGAAGAGAGCCACAGGAACGAGTCAAGGGCTGGAGAAAACGCTCAGAGTGAGCTCGATCTGTCTGGCGTCTCAAAGAGCCGGCGAGGGGAGTGACTTGCAGAGTGGCGGTGCCTCCCCGGGGAGAACACAGCGCACGCAACAGGGCTCTTCAATCTATGGCAGTGGAGAGAGGCAGAGCAAGAGCCAGTGACTGGAAGCTGAAGCCAGACACATTCCCATAGGAATTGTTAGTCTGCGGGCGATTAGCCACTGGGACAAATTCCCCGGGGCAGCAGTGGCTTCTCCAGCTCTTGATGTCTCCAGATCCAGCCCGGAGGCCTTCCTGGAAGCTGCCTTGGTTGTTGGGTTCGGGGCAGGGCTGGCGGGGCGTGATCTACAGGAGGTCAGTCTAGAACTAGATGGCCCCTTCTGGCCTTAAACCTCTGAGTGGTGGGTCTGGGAGACTGCCCGGCGGAGTCAAGTGGGAGAGGGGACGGGTGAGCTGGGCCCGTGGCTGAGAAGCCAGGTCGCCGGGACGGTGCATGGCGTGGCAATGGCCCAGTGAGACACGCAGGGTAGAGCCAGGCTGGGCAGCATGGGAGCCGCAGGGAGTCTGGGACGGGTGCAGTTAAATTGCAGGGATGTGGCCATGCGGGAGGAGGTAGCAAGGGGTAAGTGGGGGGTTCGGGGAACCTCCCAGAAGGGTCCTGTGGCTAAGACCACCAGAGGGGAAGTGAGAGGAAGGAAACCAGGTGGCCCGGGTCCCAGGAGGAAAAGCCAAGGCAGCAGGCCCAAGATGACAGGGTGTAGAAGGTGGCCATTAAGCGCCGTCTGTGGGGCCAGGCAGATATAGCCAGTTCAATGGGTCAAGTGGGTCAGCGTCAGCTCTGTTGTCTGCCCCAGCTCCTCGGAGTCCTGACCCTGACACTGGGGGAAAAGCCCACCAGGCCCACCCTGGGCTCCAGCGTGATTCGTTCTGTTAGCTACAGCAAACAAGCACAACGTGTTAGAGACCGAGTGAAAACACAGTCGGTTACTATCAGATCCCAGATGAACCTAGGGACCAGCCGTCTGAGCCAGACCAAAGAAGGCAGCAATTCTTTATGAACATTACCCAGCGCTTGGCCCCCGAAGCCCCAGTCTGACGGCCAGGCAGTATCCTGATATTCCAGCTGAATGGCGGCTGCGGCGAGCGTCAAATCATTTCCAGCCTGCAGCAAATGTGGCAAGTAGCTCGGATGTCAGTCAGGACAGCCGGCCCGAATGGTAGGTGGGTAGGTAAAGAGCGACTCTCCCCACGGCACGACGCGGCTTAACACGTTCTTGCAGAGCCCAAGGTGAGACAGCTCGTTCCAGGTAATTAGCCACTGGAACAACTTAGGAAGGGTTCTGGCAGATTCTCCATCACTAGGAATTTTCACATCAAGATTGGATGTTTTTCTCCGAGCTGCAGTCGCTCAAACAGGAATTAATGCAGGGCAATCCCATGGCCTGGGGCAGGCAGGAGCTTCACATGAGGTGATCACAATGGTCCCTTCTGGCTTTGGAATCGACGAACAGGTCGATATTTCTGCAGTGGGGGGGGAGCGTATTGTGACTCTGGGAGTTTCGTTCTCTCTCAGGAAGCTGGTACGGGGTCGAATAGACCAGCTGGCAGTTTTATTGGCTTGGCTGATTAGTATCAATGGACTTGCTGGCTGGCCACGGGTTACTGGCTTGTATAAAAAGTAGGATTTAAGTGGTTTCAATTAATAACAGACAGAACAAAGTAAGTCACCAAGCAAAATAAAGCAAAAAACACGCAAGTCTAAGCTTAATACATTAAGAAACTGATTACAGGTAAAATCTCACCCTCAGAGATGTTCCAATAAGCTTCTTTCACAGACTAGACTCCTTCCTAGTCTGGGCCCAATCCTTTCCCCTGGTACAGTCCTTGTTAGTTCCAGCAGGCACCTTAGGTGTTAACTAGGGGTTTTCTTATGACTGCAGCCCCCTTTGTTCTGTTCTAAACTCTTTTATATCTTTGGTACAAGGCGAGAATCTTTTGTCTCTCTGGGTCCCCACCCCTCCTTCTAAATGGAAAAGCACCAGGTTTAAGACGGATTCCAGTATCAGGTGACATGTTCACATGTCCTGTGAGACCCCCTCCATTTTTCCAGGGCTGGCCTGCACGCACCCAGGAAGGTTTGCAAGTAAACAGCCATTTACAACCAATTGTCCTAGTCAATGGGAGACATCAAGCTTCCAAACCACCATTAATGGCCCCCACTTTGCATAATTACAACAGGACGTCAGAGTTATACTTTATATGTCTAGCTTCAGATATAAGAATGATACATACATACAAACAGGAGGAATATATTCAGTAGATTATAAGCTTTGTAATGATACCTTACAAGAGACCTTTTGCATAAAGCATATTCCAGTTACTTCATATTCACACTTATAAGCATATTTCCATAAAACATATGGAGTGCAACATCACACTGGTGTCTCCCTTTGCCCGGGGGCCTCGGCGCAGACCTTCTGCTCAGCAGGGTTTCGCAGCTCTGGCCGGTTCTCTCCCACCGCTCCCATCAGGTCTCTTCCCACCAGCTCCCAACTCCTGCTGTCTGCACGCAGCTCGCAGCCGCGCCTTCTTAACTGCTGCCTGGTTCTTTACAGAGGCCCCCTATCAGGCTCCGTTGGGAGGCAGCTAACTAGTCCCAGGTGAACTGGGCCCGTTCCCTCTTACAGGGGCCAGTGACCCTGGGACAACAGGTGATTTGGGGGTGGGAGCGGATATTGGTGGGGGGGGGTCTAGGCCCTTTGATCCCTGCTGTTTTGGGGTGAGCCAGGAGTGTGATGTTTAACATAGTCCCCTGGCTGGCCCAGGCCTCTCTTCTCAGGAGCCGTCCCTTGGCTCTGACGGGCTTTCTCGCTATCGCCCTGGGCTCAGCCTCCTGTTTTGGGGAGGGGGTGTTGAGCGGGGTGCAAGGGGGTAGCTCTGGCAGCACTCGGACTCCCTTGGCCTGGCCTGGCTGTGGGACAGTAGCTGCTGGTGTCACTGGTTACTGATCTCTCCCGCCCATGGACGAGGATTGAGTTTTCTTGCCGGCTCTTGTTTGGCCCATAAACTGCCTTTGGTAGCGCTGAGCCCCCATACTGACGGTGTGCCCTTCCCCAGAGCGGGCAGCTGGAGTCCCCTTCACAGCTCTGGCCGTTCTTTGGGACAGTCCTCTGGGCTACCCCGGTCTGCCTCGTCACCCCGGTGAGCGTATCGCTGTGATAGCTCGTCCCTCACACCATGAATCACAGCAATATCCAGGTTACGCCCAGTCCCAAAGGACCAGTCACTTACACCAGGCCAGTTGCTCTTTAGATCTCACACCAAAGCAAACGCTTGTAGCCAAGCCTGTAATAAACTATACCAAGATTTCTTAAATAGAGAAAGGAAACAAGAGAGGTTAAAGCAGGTAAACATATATATGCAAATGAGTTACTATCTTAAATTTCAAAAAGTAATAGAAGCTTCTATAATAAGCAAACTCTATAGCATCGAATCACAGGACTGGAAGGGGCCTCGCGAGGTCTCTAGTCCAGTCCCCTGCACTCATGGCAGGACTCAGTATTATCTAGCCCATCCCTGACAGGTGTGTGTCCAACCTGCTCTTAACAATCCCCAATGATGGAGATTCCACAACCTCCCTGGGCAATTTATTCCAGTGCTTCACCACCCTGAATGGAAGTTTTTCCTAATTTTCAACCTAAACCTCCCTTGCTGCAATTTAAGCCCATTGCTTCTTGTCCTATCCTCAGAGGTTAAGGAGAACAATTTTTCTCCCTCCTCCTTGTAACAACCTTTTATGTACTTGAAACTGTTATCATGTCCCCTCTCAGTCTTCTCTTTTCCAGACTAAACAAACCCAATGTTTTCAATCTCCCCTCATAGCTCATGTTTTCTAGACCTTTCATCATTTTTGTTGCTCTTCTCTGGACCTTCTCCAATTTGTCCTCATCTTTCCTGAATGTGGCGCCCAGAACTGGACACAATACTCCAGTTGAGGCCTAAGCAGCATGGAGTAGCGCACAAGAATGACTTCTCGTGTCTTGCTTACAACACTCCTGCTGATACAGCCCAGAATGATGTTCGCTTTTTTGGTAGCAGTGTTACACTGTTGACTCATATCTAGCTTGTGGGCCACTATGACCCCCAGATCCCTTTCCGCAGTGCTCCTTCCTAGGCAGTCATTGCCCATTGTGTATGTGTGCAACTGATTGTTCCTTCCTAAGTGGAGTATTCTGCATTTGTCGTTATTGAATTTCATTCTATTTACTTCAGACCATTTCTCCAGTTTGTCCAGATCATTTTGAATTTTAATCCTATCCTCCAAAGCACTTGCAACCCCTCCCAGCTTGGTATCGGCTGCAAACTATAAGTGTCCTCTCTGTGCCATTATCTAAATCATTGAAGATAGGGAACAGAACCAGACCCAGAACTGATCCTTGCGGGACCCCACTCGTTATGCCCTTCCAGCCTGACTGTGAACCACTGATAACAACTCTCTGGGAACGGTTTTCCAACCAGTTCTGCACCCACCTTATAGTACAGGTTGTATTTCCCTAGTTTGTTTATGAGAAGGTCACGCAAGACAGTATCAAAAGCCTTACTAAAGTCAAGGAATACCACGTCTACCACTTCCCCCCATCCACAAGGCTTGTTACCCTGTCACAGAAAGCTATTAGGTGACTGTTACTTATCACCTTATTATCTTCTAGGTGTTTGCAAATTGACTGCTTAATTATTTGCTCCATTATCTTTCCCGGTACAGAAGTTAGGCTGACTGGTCTGTAATTCCCCAGGTTGTCCTTGTTCCCCTTTTTATAGCTGGACACTAGATTTGCCCTTTTCCAGTCCTCTGGAATCTCTCCCGTCTTCCATGACTTTTAGAAGATAATTGCTAACGGCTCAGATATCTCCTCAGTCAACACCTGGAGTATTCTAGGATGTATTTCATTATATGTCCTTTAGGGCTAACCAGTGCTAAACACAGGGGATCTCTTACTTATGCCTAGTAAAACTTGCACCTGAGAGTCCAAGCAGCACAGAGATCCAGTTCCTTCTTGTTAGGGGTTTTTATTCCCGTTCTCCCCTGTGCTCAGAGCTGCAAGCTCAGCTGATGGGAGGAATCCACTTGCAAGACTTATCTTCATGGGGGGGGAAACAAGCAATGTCTTTTGTCCTCTTTTTCGTCTCACAGTAGCCGTAGGGAGTTGGACCTTCCCCATTGGCCAGGAGATAACACCTTCAGCTGGAGACCCGCACGTTGCACTAGTTAATGTCTCTCCTGCCTGGTGAGTTACAGTCACAGGGGCTTGCAACACAAATGCTCCAATATTACCATGCAACACGGCACACAGCTGTTATAACTGAGATTAACGCTGGAAGCCACTCACAAGGATTCAATTAAGTCTAAACACGTTCTTATCGTTCTAATACCGAGTTTAATAGCACTAACACAGGGTAGCCAGACTAGGCCTAGCTATGTATCTCGGTGTTGAGTCAAGACATGGGGACCTTGGCACGAGCTGGCCTCTGGTCTGCCAGGGTCCCGAAGGTCTGAGTTCTATTCCTGCTTTTGCTGAGTTTCCTATTAGCCATGGTGTGTGACACAGTCTGATCTCTCTAGGTTCTTACATGGCACCTGGCATCTGGGCACCTGGGATTCAATCCAGTGCAACTTTATAACATTCAGTTAATGCAACATCCATAAATTCCCGCATGACACATCATTAACTCGGTGGCCTAGCCCCAGTTAATTGACTCCTGTTTGTAAAGAGCGGTGACAATGGAAAGTGCTGTCTAAGGGCTGCAAACTGCTATTAGCCCAGGGAGGTTCCTTCCTGGTACCTTTGACTTCAGTTCCCATGCCGACAAGTTCCCTGTTTTGCTGCTTTGTCCGTCTACTTCTCATGAGCTTGTGAATTTTGAGCAAGCACTTTAGGGTTGCCTGCATCAGTGAGGGTGGGCAGAGGAGGGGTGTCCCTGTGCAGAGCCTGTGAAATTCCTCCCTTTTTGGACCCATCTATCCATGAGATCCAGGTCACATCCATGTTCCAGTTCCATTAACACCTCCCAAGCTCCCCCTCCCCTTCCTGGCTACTATCTGCTTCCTCAATACACTTCTTGAGATGATTGCCCTGCAGATGTCAGTCCCTGAATATACTGACAGCTTTAACCCTTCGAACCCTGGCACTTTGCAGCCGGCTGGCCCAAGGAGATCTCAGCGTTTGGGGGGGGTGGGGTGCATGGCACTGCGGGTGCCAAAAGGTTAACAGACCCTCCACTTATTTCAGGTGTTTTCTCGCCTGGAGATAGCAAAGGTTGATCCTCTTGTACAACCAAAAGGGGCAAATTCCATGTGTTGTTGGCTTGCTTTCATCCAAGCCTCTGCCCCCGGTTTCACTTCCAGGCACTGGAAGATGTGGGGCGGGCGGGTAACAGCTGTGCTTTGCAGACTCCTAGCAGGTTTTTGAGAGCCACAGAGATCCATTTCCTTATGCATATTAAGGGGGATTCTTTTGGAAAGGAGAGCAAGGTGCATTCCTTGTAATATTCCGGCGAGCCACCAGTTGGTGCTGTCATAGATACTCTTACAAGTTTCCTTTAACTGACTATATGGGAGAAATGTTTGTTGTTAGCTGTGGTGCAGTTCTAAGCGGTTCCCTGCCTGTCTCAGGGCTGGGTGTGGAACGAGCTCATAGCCTCACTCCCACGAACAAGCCACTAATAACACTCGGTGTCAAAGCTTTACATCCTTATTCAGTGCGATGCCGTGCTCCATAAAGAGCAATGGGATCTAAATGGGAATCAGGTTTCGATTTTAACAGGGGCGTCCTGTCTATAGTAGGGTTTAAAACATAAAATCACCTCCTTCCGGTGACACCTTCCGTCAGCTTGTGTCGTGAATGCCGGCTGAGGTCAATGGGAGAGCTGTAGGCCGTCCTAGGGGAGAGTGTAGTGACTGGCGTCTGCACAGGATACAGTGACAGATCTGTAAAGCACCCTGCATCCCAAAAGGCCCAAAGTGCTTTACAAACCGTATGAATCAACTCCTCTACCAGCGGAGGGCAGCCTGCTCAGCCGTGCTCAGTGCCACGGACAGGAAGTGAGCAGAACGCCTTACGCAGGGGGGCTCTAGGGAAGTAGAATAGGATTACCAGAGCCGGAGTGGGGCCAGGACTCTGGGGTTAACACCCCAGCTCTCATAAAGAGCATCTCTGGATTGTTAGTGACCTGTTATTAAACCTCAACATTACAGCTCTGAGCCAGAGGGAAGAGCATCATTCACCCCACTTTCTACAGTCCCCCCCCCTCCGCCCCCCGGGACTCCTATCCTGGCTCAGCCCCCCTGGCTTAGCTTATGGGACCAGAGCAGGTCAATGTTCAAGGTGCCACGGGTGCAGGCTAGATGTGAGATGCATCTGCTAGAACCGAGCTAAAGTTTGTGACTGGCTCTGAGCCGTCTGGCGGAGAAGTGCTGGAGGCAGGAAATTCCTGGTGCGAACTCTCCTGGCAGTCGCTGGCTCTGGGGACGTGGGGCAGATCCTGGGTGGCAGACGTTCACTGTTGAGTAGCACGCTGCGATCTCACGGTGTTAAGTCCACTGGATGCTCCGGCCCTGCGGATTTGCTCCCTTTTCCGATGGGCATTACAGCGTCTCCGGGTGGGAAGCTAAAAGCTGATCCGAAGGTCCTACCCTCCCGCCCACCTTGGGCCTCGTTCGCTGCCACTCTGCCCCTTGAGCTGTCATTGCGCCAGTGCAACGGACCGCAGGCCACATCTGCCTTGCGCGGGTGGGAATCAGCCCCACGCGGCCTCTCAGCACGGACATGCTGCCGGCGTTGCAGGCTGGTAATGCTCACGAGCTCTCTCTGCTTGGGGGCGTCTGCCTCAGCTTTGCATTCCCAGCCCCCTGCCTCGCTCGCCCTGGAGCCGTCTCCATGCAGAGACCTGGCTGCAGCCTGACCCCCAGCAATCTCTCCCATCACCCCTCCATCTCCTGCTCAGCACTTCACACCCCGCCACGGCCCTGCTGGTTTCGATAGCTGCTGTTCTCCTGAAGAAGGGCTGTAAAAGTGGAGCCCCAAAGAGCCCATAAAGAGGGCAGAGCGGAGATGAAGGGGGAATCAAACAGTGCGTGCCCTGTCTCTGCCACGCAGGGAGACGAGCCGCGCTGGGTTCTCAAAGACTCTTTTGTTCCCCTCTCTCCTGATTCAGCACGGCCCTGCGATAAAGGGTGATTAGCAAGATAGCAGGCCCTGGGCCCCGCTGTGCGGGCTGCTGCCCTTATCGCAGACTTTGGCAGCTGGGGGTAATTAAATACACTTCACGCTAATCAAGGAGTTTTCATTTCGCTAACGGAATCGATTTCAATCGCCAAACGAGCCCTGATAACGTCGCTGCCAGTTTAATATCAGCTGGGCAATAAACCCATTATTGGACGAGCAGGCGATGACAGCGACACGTAGTGCTCTGCACCCCCTGCTCTGCCCCGGGGCCGGGGGGCACCGCATTGCTCTGCGCCGGGGTCCTCTGGGGAGCCCTGCTGGCTCTTGGGGGCTGGGATGTGACCAGGCAGGGGCTCCCTGGGGAGCAGCATTGGCTACCGGGGAGAGGCCTCATTTCCCTGGGACTGCGCCAGGCGTTCACACACGCGCTGCTCAGTTTCTGCTCCTCCGAAGGGAGAGCCTCCCCGATCGAACCACCACGTCCTACGGCACATGGGCTGGCCAGTGGGGCCTGGCCCTGTTCAGCCATGAGAGCTGGTTTGGGTGCAGAGTCTCGGAAGCAGAATCCCAGCTGGGACGGGGCCAGTTTGCAGGGAAATGAGCTGGGCCAGGGGCCCCACCACGGTCTGGCCTCGTGTGACTGCCCCTCTCCGTGTTTGCAATGCAGCGACCCTCAGTGCCCACATGCCACGAATTCTCCTCCTCATGGGCGGTGGGCACAATAGACCAGGGGAGGCCAAGCCTCCCCAAACAGGATGTGGTGCACCTCCCTTCGGGGGCGTGCCGCCGGCCTGCTGCCTTCGGAAATCTGCCGCTCAACAGGTGCCTGGGCTGTGGCCCCGCCCCCACACAGTGGCCACGCCCCCACCCTGCCCTGTGGCCACGCCCACATGGCTCCTCTTCCCGTCCCCGCTCCACCTCTTCCCCTGTGGCCCGCCTGCCTCTTCGCCTCCTCCCCCATGTCCCCCCCGCCCGCTGCTTGCACCTCTTCACCCCCTGAGAGGCAGAGAGGTGCGGGCAGCAGGCGAGGGGGCCCCTCAGGAAGGGGCTGAGCGGGAGCAGGGCCTGGGGTGGGATAGGGGTGGAGCATGGGCGGGGCTTCGGAGGCTGGGCAGGGGGCAGGGCCACGGTCCAGGCACCGGTGGCTCCTCCCACTTCTAGGGAGCTTCGGGCTCTCAGGCCCAGCCTCACCAAATGGCCATGCTCCTCCCAGCCACCTGCACTGTCCCTCCGCCCTGGACACTTCTTCCATTTCCAGGAAGCGCCTGCCCCCCTCCTGCTCTCACCCCCCACCCAAAGGGGCGTCAGGCTTCCCTCGCCCATCCCCTCCCCTGAGCACCCCCGGGGCGTCCCGTCTGCTCCATCCTCCCGCCTCGCCTGACCCTGGGTCACCTCAGCGAAATGCCCCCTGGCTCAGCCTTGTCTTCATGGCTCCCAAATTCCTGCTGCCCAGCCCCCTCCCCCGGCCTTTCCCCAGCAGCCCCGTCTGCTCCCCCGCTGCCTTGTCTAGCCAGGGCCCTTAGCTAGCGCCCGCTGCCAGGGGGGGTGAGCACCTCCCACTCCCTAGCGGCCGCCCCCCGGGCGCCACCCTGCAGGGCAGAGCAGCGCGAGCGTCCGCCGGAGCCTCGCCCGAGGTCATGTGCGGTAAAGCAGGGACTTGCCCCTGGGTCTAGACGCTCAGCCCCGGGCGGGGCAGACGCCTGGCCCTGCCCTCAGCCCCCCTCCCCCGCCCACTGACCTGTGCCCGCTCGTTGCATTTCAGCCACTCCGCAGTCCGGCCTGATGGGCAAATGCCGCCGGCCCCGCACGGCCTTCACCAGCCAGCAGCTGCTGGAGCTCGAGAACCAGTTCAAGCTCAACAAGTATCTGTCCAGGCCCAAGCGCTTCGAGGTGGCCACGTCGCTGATGCTGACCGAGACGCAGGTACGGTCCCCGCAGGAGCTGGGGGATGGGAAAAGGGGGAGGCACTGGCCTCTGGCCTCCCTCTGCACCTATGGGCGAGGGGCAGGGCCGATGGGTCCTGGGCTCCCGTCCTGCAATGGTGACCCCAGAAAATGTGCCTCTTTTACTAGCACAGGAACTCCATCCAGAAACCGGTCACCCAGCAGCAGGGCCCGTCCCCGCGCTGTCCTCCGGGGCTACTGGTCTGGCACCCTGGGGGGGGGTGCGTGTGTGTGTGCACCGTTCTGGGACCCTGGGCTGATTCTAGCCCCTCTAGTCCGTGTGTGTGTGTGTCCCCTAACACAATGCTATATCCCTAAGACTCAGCCCCTGGGGGGCCCCTCCTAACCCCAACCTCCAGGGCAGCCACGCTCCCCATGTTCTAGCACTGGGGCTACTGGAATCCCACCCAGTGACCCTGATTCTCCGTGACGCCGTGTCTGTGCTTGGAGTGGGCATTGGGGGCTGGTAGTTAAGGTGGCTTTAACCTTTCTGCTCCCTGTATTCTAGGGCAGTGTGGGCACCTGACCAGCCCCCAGTGTAAGTTAGAGCAGCCTCAGCGCTGATCTAAATGTGTCCCCAGCACTAGATGGACCTAGAAGGCAAAGGACAGCTGTAGAACTGAGCACTCTGGCCATGCCCTTGATCCACCCTTATACTGGGGGCTGGGATCAGGGCAGTTATAAACCCTTTATACCTCCAGGACGGGTGGCCCGGGAGGGGGTGATCTCCAGGGCGGGTGACCCGGGAGGGGGTGATCTCCAGGGCGGGTGGCCCGGGAGGGGGTGATTTCCAGGGCGGGAGACCCGGGAGGGGGTGATCTCCAGGGTGGGAGACCCGGGAGGGGGTGATCTCCAGGGCGGGTGACCTGGGAGGGGGTGAGCTCCAGGGCGGGTGACCCGGGAGGGGGTGATCTCCAGGGTGGGCGACCCGGGAGGGGGTGATCTCCAGGGCGGGTGACCCGGGAGGGGGTGATCTCCAGGGTGGGAGACCCGGGAGGGGGTGATCTCCAGGGCGGGTGACCTGGGAGGGGGTGATCTCCAGGGCGGGTGACCCGGGAGGGGGTGATCTCCAGGGTGGGAGACCCGGGAGGGGGTGATCTCCAGGGCGGGTGACCTGGGAGGGGGTGATCTATTAATTTGTTTGGCTCCTCGGGGTAGGGACTCTCTCACCGAGTGTCAGTCGGCGCCTGGCCCAGCAGGGCCCGGCTCTGCGCTTATGGCAGTATGACGTGTCTCAGCGATAAATGACGACGTGTGTGCCATGCTCCGCCCTGGGGCTGGGGGAGTGTCAGTGCTGGGAGAGGTTGCCCCCAGGTGCGCGGCTGGGGAACCCTTACAGTCACCCTCCTGTCGCTCTTCTGCAGGTGAAGATCTGGTTCCAGAACCGCAGGATGAAGTGGAAACGCAGCCGGAAAGCCAAAGAGCAGGTGGCCCAAGCCGAGGCCGAGAAGCAAAGAGGGGTCAGCAAAGCCGGGGAGAAGCTGCTGCCCAGCGAGCCGCAGGGGCAGGAGGAGGGCCCTGAATTCAACAGGCACGGTGCCAGCGTGGAGTTCCTGCACTGCCGTGCCGCAGAGCTCGGCTACAGCCCGGGCTCCTCGGGCTCCGGGGAGGAAGAGGAGCAGTTCAGCTCCACGGACAGGAAGATCGGCTCAGCGTTATGAAAGGCAGCCCCGAGCGATCACCCCACGAAACAGAGCAGGGAGAGCAGCCCAGAGCCGGAGCGAGGGGGCCGGGGCGAGCCAGACAGAGCTGGGTCTGGGGCCACCTCCGCTGCTAGCAGACTGAGAGACCCGAGCCAGGCAGCGGCACTGGGGAGACTCTGCGGCACCTGCCCGTCTCCTTTAATTTATGTGTGTTTGGATTCTATTTAACTCGTAATTATTCTGTCGGTGTGTATTGGGGGGCTGGGGGCAGGGGGGGGCTGGACAGACCCCCGCGCTCTTCCCCCATAAAGATGTTTGCTACAGTGTATCAGCAAGCTGGTGCTTTTCCTTACAAGGGGGCCGAGACCAATAAATACGGGGTATGGCCCCTCCCTTAACCCCCCACGAGCGGCTGTGCTGAAAGCTGGGGGTACGGGTCTCCCAGACGAGGGTGCACAGGCAGGCCTGGAGCGGGCAGTGCTGGACAGGTCTAGATCGAAGCCTCTGCCGGGTGCTGAGCGAGGAGGCCCTGGCGCGTGGACATTAACATGCCCCCCAGGAGGGATCCCCGGCCCCATGTCACCACACTCATCCCCCGCCCTGTGTGGGACGCCCGCTGCCCTCTTCCTGACCCACGTTCTCCGCGAGACCCCCAGCAAATTCATGGGGAGAGGGAGCCCAGGGCTCCTTGTCTTGCATTTTGACTCCTCTCAATGCATTTCTGACCCCTAGAGAGCAGCGGCCGGCCGCGGTCTCCCTAATGCTTTATGGTGCAGATCCAGGGCCAGTGTCCTGCTGGCTGCCGGAGCTGCTGCAGGGTCAGTTTCCTGTTGCCTGCACACGGGGAAGGGGGTTTGATCAATGAGCTGCAGGATTTGGTACTTTCTGACTCATGCAAAGAAGCATCTGCTGAGCCTGACTCTCCTCGGCGTTGGCTGTGAGCCTAGGAACCCTGCTAGCCGGTGCAGAGGGTAACACAGACCCTTCGTGCGCTGGCACTGAGGTGGGCATCATCTGCCCCAGGCTCAGAGCCACAGAACGACGACTACACCTCTCTCCTTTCGCCAGTTCCAAGGGGTCTGCAGCAAATGTATCAAACGCTGAAAGGTAACCAATCACCCGTCTGCCAGCCCTACCCAGCCATCCGACTGACCAATCACCCGTCTTGCAGTCCCGACCCAGCCATCCGACTGACCAATCACCCGCCTGCCAACCCTACCCAGCCATCCGACTAACCAATAACCCGCCTACCAGCCCTACCCAGCCATCCGACTAACCAACCACCCAGCCAACCACCACCCAGCCAGCCAGCCAACTAACCAACCATTCAAGCAACCACCCGCTGCCAAGCCCTCCAACTAACCAACCAGCCAAGAACCCAGCTCCCACCCAGCCATCCAACTAACCAACCAGTCATGCAGCCAACCCCTCCCTAGCCATCCAGCTAACCAACCAACCATTCAGCCAGCCCCTACCCAGCCATCCAACTGACCAATCACCCGTCTGCCAGCCCCACCCAGCCATCCGACTGACCAATCACCCGTCTGCCAGCCCTACCCAGCCATCCGACTGACCAACCACCCAGCCAACCAGCTCCCACCCAGCCATCCAACTAACCAACCATTCATCCAGCCAACCCATATCTAGCCATCCAGCTAACCAACCAACCATTCAGCCAGCTCCTACCCAGCCATCCAACTAACCAAGCACCCAGCCAACCAGCTCCCACCCAGCCATCCAACTAACCAACCTGTCCAGCCATCCCCTACTCAACCATCCAACTAACAACCACCCATCCAGCCACCCTTACCCAACCATCCATCTAACCAATTGCCTTTCCTGCCAGCCCCTACCCATCCATACAACTAACCTGTTCAGCCATCCCCCTACTCAGCCATCCAACTAACTAGCCAACTATCCAGTCAGCCCTTCCCATCCATCAAATTAAACAACAACCCACCCAGCCAACCTCTACTCAGCCATCAAACTAACCAACCATCTGCCCAGCCAACCACCCACCCAGCCAGCCAATCAAACAACCACCCACCTATCCTATCACCCACTCAACCAAACAGCCACCTATTCACCAGTCTACCCACAAATCAACCATTGAGCCAGGCATCTGTGCACCTAGCCAGCAAAGCAAACAATCATTCAGATACAACGTTCCTCCACTCCCAACAGACAGCCACCCTCCTGTCCGAAGAAACAGCCACTCACCCACCTATCCAAACAACTCTCAACTACCCCCTAACAACCACTCATCTGCACCTCTAACCAGCTAACAAATCACTCACCCACCCACCCAAATAACCACTCGCCCACCCACCCAAATAACCACTCGCCCACCCACCCAAATAACCACTCGCCTATCCACAACCAATCAGTCGACTGATCACCCAGCTGCTTGTCTAACCAGCTCATCACTTCAGCACGTACCAACCCATCCTACCATCACCAACAAACCACTCTTCAAGCCAATCAGCCAATGCCCCAGCTAGCCCCCCACTTCAGCCAGTCTTCCCAACTAGCCAACCCCAACTGCCCATCCAAACAGCCACTCAGCATGCCAGCCAGCCATGTACCCACCCATCCAACCACACACCTCTCTGGCCAACCAGGCGGCCAGGTACTACGGAGATGGGAGCCAGATAAGCATGTAGAGAAACAGAACCATCCACTCACCTGTCCAACCACCCATCTATCCAATCAACCAGCCAATCATCTATCCAGCAAACCAGCCACCTGCCCTGTTAGCTGTACCAGGTGGATGAGCACCCTCTGTGTCCGAGACCCCACCACAGACTTTCACTAGGGACTCGTCACATGGATAAAGCTGGTCCTACTGAGCCCTATGGCCAGAGCACTCAGTGAGGAGAGGTGGTGGTTTGGGGGCTCAGAAAGCTCCCTTCTGCAAAGAGATGGCTCTGAATGGCCCTTTCCCCCCAAGTGTGACAGTGAAAATCAGCCTGCCCCACACCAAAGCCCCAGGCCCTGGAGGAATTCCCTGCCCAGCCAGTTCCAGCAAGATCCCCTTCTGGGGGGCAGCTGAGCCAGGTGAGTCAAAGCCCCCGGCGGGGCTCAGCACGCCCCCCCTCAAGCCCCTTTCACAGCCTTTCTGGTTGTAAATCTGCCACTTTCCAAACCGAACCGCTGTGCCATGACTAGGATGCATCGAAAGCCCCACGGCGTGACAGCCCCAGGGAGCCCCTCCCCGTCCTAGCCCAGCCCCTGGGGAGCCCCACACGCTCGGAAAGCTCAGCCCCAGGGCACGGGGCTGCGGAGAGGACCCCGCACGCTCCCTGGAGCTCTGTGTGTGGGTCTCAAGCTGGGCATGCAGAGCGAGGAGTCTGCCCGCCCGCCCCTCCCAGCCCCCCGGAGGCAGGCGCGTCAGCCTCCCCCCCGTCAGACAGGGGCAGCAGGGGGCAGTGGCTTGCCCCAGGTGTGAGTGGCAGCACTGGAGCTCGTCCCCAGGTACCCCTGACTCCCCAGACCACACTGTCCTCCCTGGGGGAGGCGATTTCTCCCCTCCCCCCTTCCAGAGCCACCCCCAGGGGAGCCCAGCCAGCCTGCCCGCAGCCCCATGGCTCTAGTGCAGGCAGTCTCGCGTGCCAGGCCCCCTCTCCCCGCCTCTGAGCCCCACAGAGGGTTCCAGCCCCCCTGCGCTGGCTCACGCGCCTTGAGAGCGGTGGCTGCTGGGGGAGGGGGAGCGTGGCCTGCTGGGGGGGCTGCGTGGGGCGGGCGCTGGGAGAGGATGAGTGTGGAGGTGAATGCGTGAGTCCACGGGGGAAGGGGAGAATGGATGTGTGGGGGGGAAGGAGCTGAGGGAAAAGGAGGAAGAGGAAGGCAAGGAGCGCTGGAAAGGACAGAGGCAGGAGATGCGGGGTGCAGGCTGGGCTCCATAGGTCATGGGGTCAGGGCACAATGCGGGAGCCGACTGCATGCGGGTCCTGCCTTTACATCTTGTCCCAGCTCCATCTCTCCTGCCTCGCTCTCTTTCTACCCATCAGTCCTGCAGCAGGCAGACCAACTGCCCATCCAGCCATCCAACTAACCAACCACCCAGCCAACCAGCTCCCACCCACCCAGCCATCCAACTAACCAACCACCCAGACAACCAGCTCCCATCCAGCCATCCAACTAACCAACCACCCAGCCAACCAGCTCCCACCCACCCAGCCATCCAACTAACCAACCACCCAGCCAACCAGCTCCCACCCACCCAGCCATCCAACTAACCAACCATTTATCCAGCCAACCCCTATCTAGCCACCTGCCAGGCTCCACTCCCTGCCCTGACACATCCCCTGCGGGTACTGCAGCCTCCAGCTGTCTCGCCTGCACCCAGTACCCTGCAGGAGGCTCAAAGACTGGCAAAGGTTTGCATTGAGACCCATGGGTGCCCAAGCACCCATCTCTGCTGGAGGCTTATCCCAGGGATGGGAACGCGGGACAGGGGCACGGGGGCAGTGGAGCAGGGTGTGCTTGGTGGAGCAGTGCATCCGCACAGAGCCGGAGATGAGGAGTCTTGTGACCTCCAGGTCCCAGTGCAAATCCCAGCCTGTCCCAATAACAGCAGCAAAGGAGAACCCAAGGGGGACAGTGGCGGAGGTTAAAAAAGCAGTCTAAGCCTTCCCACGTCTGTCAGGCCCACTCACCCTGGGGAGCAGGGGTGGCTCTAGCTTTTTTGCCGCCCCAAGCACGGCAGGCAGGCTGCCTTCGGCGGCGTGCCTGCAGGAGGTGCCCGGTCCCGCGGATTCGGTGGCGGGCCGGCGGGAGGTCCCCGGTCCCGCGGCTTCGGCGGCGCGCCTGCGGGGGGTGCCCGGTCCCGTGGATTCGGCGGCGCGCCTGCGGGAGGTCCCCGGTCCCGCGGATTCGGCGGCGCGCCTGTGGGAGGTCCCCGGTCCTGCGGATTCGGCGTACCCGCCGCCGAATTGCCGCCAAATCTGCGGACCTCCCGCAGGCGCGCCGCCGAAGGCTGCCTGACTGCCGCCCTCGCAGGGACTGGCAGGGCGCCCCCCGCGGCTTGCTGCCCCAGGCATGCACTTGGAGCGCTGGTGCCTGGAGCCGCCGCTGCTGGGGAGTCCCTTCTGGTGGCAGGCCAGGACCAGATCACTGGTTTCTCCATCGTCACCAGGGCAAAGGGCAGCCAGGAGCGTTTGGCACCTGGGCTGGTGCATTTGCACAGTAATTTTGCAGGGCCGGTTAAACCCAGGGAGCTGACAGCAAGACCCAGCTGCGTGCTGTCAATAGTCCAGTGCCTGCCTGCGGTGGGAATGACTAGCTAGCCAGCAGTCTGTGTGGGGCAAGCGTGACACACGGTGGCTGCCTGGAAGTACTGCGGATCTGCATGCCCCCTCTGTAGCCTGCCTAAGCCGCTCGGGTTATTAGTGGGCCTGGTCCTCCTGGCACGGGGGCACCTGGGATGTTGCACAGCTGGAGAGAGATGACACAAGAAAGCAAAACCAAGGCCTCTGGTGTTCCCAGCAGCAGCAGGGGCCTTAGGGGTCAGGGTTCCACTGGGGGGCTGCTGCTCGGTACCCCACCGACAGGAAGGTGCAGCTCACACATCACCAGAGAGCCTGCTAGGGCAGGTGTTTGCTGCGGGGCCCTTTGGGGGTGCCCCTAATAACAGACACCTCAGTGACAGGGCTCTGTGAAGGCCTGACTAGAACTGAGGGCAGCTGAGGAGCCTGGGGAACTGGCCAGCCCTGCCCTTCACCCAGCATGGGGCAGTGTCCATCTCAAATACCATCGGCCCTGCCAGGGCTGCAGGATAACATGAAGCACTCCCACAGCGCAGGCTGGTACAGGAGACCGAGGTGGGGGCACCACAGTAAGGAGCCTAGAGCCCAGGACCTTCTGCTCCAGAAACCCAGGCCCCAGAGTTGCTGGGAAAACACCCCAGCAGCAGCCTTAGTCAGCCCCAAGGTGCCACGCTCACATGGCATGCAGCAAGGTTAACACAGCCCAGCCCCTACATGGCAAGGGGCAAAGAATGAGAGGCCTGGAGGACCCCATCATGATGGGCAGGGCCGCCGTGAGCGGGTTCGGGCCCCGGTGAATTTTTTTTTTCGGGCCCCGCAGCAAGGGCGGACTGGCTAAACAGGGCCGACAAGGGTGGGGGGAAGCCGGGCCCCGTGCCCCGTTCCGGACTGCCGGGCCCCGGTAAGGCGACGAGGGGGCCCGGGGAAGCCGGAGAAGCCGGGCGCCGGGCCCCGTTCCGGACTGCCGGGTCCCGGTAAGGCGACGGGGGGGGGGGGGGGGGGGGGGGGGGGGGGCGCGGCCCGGCCGGCGGGGGGGCGGGGGCGCGGCGGGGGCCCCCGGCCCCCGGGCCCCGTTCCGGACTGCCGGTCCCCGGTAAGGCGACGAGGGGGGGGAACCCCGGGCCTTGGGCCCCCTTCCGGGCCGCCGGGCCCTGGGTGGGGGGGGGGGGGGGGGGGGGGGGGGGAAGCCGGGCCTTGGGCCCCCTTCCGGACTGCCGGGTCCCGGTAAGGCGACGAGGGGGGGGAAAGCCGGGCCTTGGGCCCCCTTCCGGACCGCCGGGCCCCGGTAATTTGTAGCAGCTTCCCCCCCATCTCGTCGGCCCTGATGATGGGCACTCCGGAGGGATGGCGAGAGGTGACTGGAGTGAGAGCGGGACAGAGGGTTGTAATGAGGCAGGGGAAGTGCAGGGTGCGAGGGAAGGAGAGGACGAAATACAGGAGGATTAACGCCCACAGGGCGAGGGAAGTGGGGCTAGACGATGAACGCTGGCAGCATAGCCAGGAAAGGAGCAGGCCCCTGGGAGTAGGAGTAGCAGTCACATGCGCTGTGATGGGGGCACCCTGATCCCCTCTGCGCAGTGATCTGGCACAGGCAGCATGGAGCCTGGGGAGAGCCAGAAGGGGTGGCAGGGGGGTCTGCCCATGAGTTCTTGTGGGCATTTTGCCTCCCATAATAAGGCCGTAAGAGTTGGATGCCTCCCCCTTGGGCTGTCCCTCCTCACAGACCCCAGTTCATCTCCATCCCTCCCGCAGCACCTGTAAACCCCTGAGCTGCAGCCTTACAGAAGCTCCCAGTGACTTCAGGGAGCTCAGGGTACCCTGCAGAGAGAGATGCAGGCCCTGAGCCTCGGTAAGATGCATCACACCATTCCCAGCCCCGCCAGCCCGGTGCTGTGGCCTGGGGTTTGAGTGGGTCTGTGGCCTTATACGCACCCCTGACGTAAGACACAACCTCCTGTAACTCCAAACCAGCGCCATGCCTTGGCACGGCAGGCACCATGGTCTAGGGCTGAATGAGGCCAAACGAGAAGGGGAGAGAGCAGGACATGGGGTCGGCCGGCCGGAGAGGAGAGCAAGGACGTGGGAACGAGCCGGAGAAGAAAGAGCGAGCGTGCTCCAGGATGCGATGGAAGGCGGGGAGGCATGTAGGGATGTCACAGGTTTAAAATGTTCACCTTGATGGGCCGTGACAGGTTTAATTTCCAAAGTACAACCATTAAAGTGATGAATGGGAGGCGTTAATCTTGCGCCGAGTGTGTTTGGGGCCTTTGCTGCTGTGAAAAGGGTTTATTTTGCTGCTGTTATTTATGAGGCTGTTTCTGCAGGATCCGGGCACACATCCAGTTCTGGGGGGACGAGGGGAGGGGACGCTCTGGATGTCTTGGGGGAGATGGGGGCTGATTTACAGCCACTTATCTGCATGACTCATGATGTAAACATAGACAAATGCCATTAAAGACACATTTCTCCCCTCCCGAGCCCCTCTGCCTGCATCGCCATGCAGGTCTCCAACCCGAGCAGCTCTCTGCCAGGCCAAGGGCACCCTGGCCAGGCCGTACCTACTCAAAGGCCTCTGCTAACCCCACTAGGGACAGGAGATCCACCCAGCGTCTCGGGTTGGGCCTGGATATGTTCTGTGACACGTTAAAGGCCTGTTAACTGAGCATGCAGGACATGGTATTGGCCTGTGAAAAGCAGGACGGGTCGGGGGAGGGAATCCCCATTGCCCACCTGCAATGGGGTGTGGTATGTGNCCCCCTCTGCCCGCATCGCCATGCAGGTCTCCAACCCGAGCGGCTCTCTGCCAGGCCAAGGGCACCCTGGCCAGGCCGTACCTACTCAAAGGCCTCTGCTAACCCCACTAGGGACAGGAGATCCACCCAGCGTCTCGGGTTGGGACTGGGTATGTTCTGTGACACGTTAAAGGCCTGTTAACTGAGCGTGCAGGACATGGTATTGGCCTGTGAAAAGCAGGACGGGTCGGGGGAGGTAATCCCCATTGCCCACCTGCAATGGGGTGTGGTATGTGTGGCCCCTTGCCCTGGGAACTCTGCCCTGAACTTTCAATCCCTGCCCCAAAGAGCTCAGAGCCTCACTATCAGCTAAGAGACAACAGGGGGAGAGGCAGACAGACAGCAGTTTTCAAGGAACCAATGAGCCAATGGTATGAGTGCACCAGTGACCTCACCGCTGTTAATTATCAATACCATTGGCTGTGCGGAGCCAGGAAACAAGGGTGGATGGACCATTAGTCTGGTCTGGTTCGGCAGGTGACAGGGCTGCTGCTCCAGATGGACCAACTGATGTGAACCAACCAGGAGAGACAGGAGTCAGGGTCAACCGCCTAGATGGACCATCAGTCTCATCTGAGATGGGCACCAACTTCAAGGGGCCGTTGGGCTGCTCTAGTCCATGCAGGAGACAGCGGATGGGACCAGATGCTCTGTTGGCTTCTTAATGATGAGAGGGTCAGAAGGGGAATGTGGCCGGCTGGCAGCCCCGCTCCTGGGGGAATCCCCCCATTCTCCCAGGGCCCCTCCCAGGCCAGAGGCTCCGCACATCACTCGGCCCAATTCCCAGACCACACAGCCCGCCTGGACTCCCCAGAGCCAGCTTCCTAGCCAGCCCCACACAGGGCCATGGGGCTGGAGGCCCCACCTGGCTAACCCAGTGCTCTCATGCCTGGAACCAGCTACCCCCACCCCTGCCCAGTTCCTAACTCCCTCTGTCCCTCCCCCACTACTTCACCCCCCACAGCCCCCCCCACCCCCCCCACCCCCTACACCCCCCCCCCTCCCCCCCCCCCCCCCCCCCTCAGCTACCCCCGCCCCCGCCCTGGGACCCCACCGAACCCCCCCCCCCCCCCCCCCCACGCCCCCCCCCCCCCCCCCCCGTTTTTTTACCCCCCCCCCCAACCCCCCCACCCCCCACCCCCCCCCCCCCACACCCCCCCCCCCCCGGGGCCTCCCCCCCCCCCCCCCCCACACCCCCCCCCCCCCCCCCCAACAACCCCCCCCCCCCCCCCCCGTTTTTTTACCCCCCCCCCCAACCCCCCCCCCCCCGGCCCCCACCCGCCCCCCCCCCCCCCCCGGGACCCCACCCCCCCCCCCCCCGCCCCGCCCCCCCCCGCTACCCCCCCCCCCCCCCCGGGGGCCCCCCGGCCCCCCCCCCCCCCCCACCCCACAACCCCCCCCCCCCCCCCCCGTTTTTTTACCCCCCCCCCCAACCCCCCCACCCCCCACCCCCCCCCCCCCACACCCCCCCCCCCCCCCCCCGTTTTTTTACCCCCCCCCCCAACCCCCACCCCCCGCCCCCCCCCCCCGCCCCCCCGCCCCCCCCCCTTCCCGGTCCCCCCCCCCCCCCCCCCCCTACCCCCCCCCCCCCCCCCGGACCCCCCCCCAACCCCCCCCCCCCCCCCCCCCGGACCACCCCCCCCCCCCCCCCACCGCCCCCCCCCCCCCGCCCCCCCGCCCCCCCCCTCCCCCCCCCCCCCCCCCACCGCCCGCCCGCGCCCCCCCCCCCCGCCCGCGCGCCCCCCCCCCCCCCCCCACCACCCCCCCCCCCCCCCCACCACCCCCCCCCCCCCCCCCGGACCACCCCCCCCCCCCCCCCACCAACCCCCCCCCCCCCCCCCCAACCCCCCCACCCCCCACCCCCCCCCCCCCGCCCGCGCGCCCCCCCCCCCCCCCCCGCGACCCCCCCCCCCCCCCCGGACCCCCCCCCAACCCCCCCCCCCCCGGCCCACCCGCCCCGCCCCCCGCCCGGCCCGCGCGCCCACCCCCGCGCCCCCCCCCCCCCCCCCGCCGCCCCGCCCCCCCCCCCCCCTGAACCCCCCCCCCCCCGGCCCCCCCCCAACCCCCCCCCCCCCCCCCCCCGCTACCCCCCCCCCCCCCCCGGACCCCCCCCCAACCCCCCCCCCCCCCCCCCCGCACCCCCCCCCGCCCCCCCCCCTTCCCGGTCCCCCCCCCCCCCCCCCCCACCCCACAACCCCCCCCCCCCCCCCCCGTTTTTTTACCCCCCCCCCCAACCCCCACCCCCCGCCCCCCCCCCCCGCCCCCCCGCCCCCCCCCCTTCCCGGTCCCCCCCCCCCCCCCCCCCTACCCCCCCCCCCCCCCCGGACCACCCCCCCCCCCCCCCCCTCCCCCCCCCCCCCCCCCCCAACAACCCCCCCCCCCCCCCCCCTCAGCTACCCCCACCCCCGCCCTGGGACCCCACTGAACCCCGCCCCCCGGGGAGCCCCCAGTACCCCCGCCCCTCCCCCCTCAGCTACCCCCACCCCCGCCCTGGGAACTCACACCCCAGGACCCCACTGTTTTGGTAGCACCTACCCAAAGCCCAGAGCACTGGGCCCCCTGCAGGCTGCCTGGGCCCTAACCAGGACCCACGACGGGAGCCCTGTTCCCTCGCCCAGCTCGGCGGGTGTCGAGGGTGGGAGCCTGGGGGGCCCCTGGCCAGACTGGAGCGAGGATGAGGGAACAGCCTGGCCCTGGGCAGTGGCTTGAATGGGGCTTGGCAGGCTGGAGCTGGACTAGTCCGTTCAGCCCATCTCCCGGGCCAGGCTGTTCCCTGTGGGACGTTCCCCGGTTTGTTCCAGGTGCCCGATGCTCGCTCAGATGCCCAGGGGGCTGCCAAGCGCCGACTCCGGCCGGAGACTCGGGTGCAGCAGCATCAGGCAGGTGAGTGGCTAAAGCCAGGGACGTTCTCGTTGCTACTTGGCCTGTTTCACGGCGCCCTAGAACTTCTGTGGGTTTGGGGGGGGGAGGCACCGCGTTGTCGTGAAGGAGGGTGACGAAAGCCGTCCAGCGGCCCGTGGGGCTACGCTGTAGGATGGACGGACGGACCTCGCCCCCCCTTGTGGCAGTTGGAGATCCCAGCACAGCAGGTGACCAGTGTGAGTGACTTCTCCCTCGTCCTTCAGGAAGAGCCAGTGTCCCCCCTGAGGCCCCCCGAACGCTCTGCGAGGAAGGCCAAGGAGAAGAAAGGCACTTTCTGGGGCACTGAAGTGACACAGGCTCTCCACTGGCATGGCTGGGAGCTGGGAAAGGAGTTTACCAAACATTTATCCTTGAAAAACGTTCACGTGAAAACCCAGAAGCTGAGTTACAGGTAGGTGGGGGGAGGGGAGATCCTCCTCACTAGTGGGAACAATCCATCCCCATCCCTCCTGTCACGCTGATACCCTCATGGACCCTTCCATGGGTCCCTTCTCCCCTCTCCCATTTGCTGTGGGGTGGAGAATGTGCACTCCGAGTCACAGGGCACGTCTGAAACGTGCCATCTTGGGCACGGAAAGCGTTGTTCCTGGCAATAGTTTTTCAAGTGAAATGGCTTTTTTCTTTAAAATAATACTTCTGCCCTTGAGCTGTTTCTAACCCTAATGAGAATCAGCTTCTAGTGGGGATAGAAATTCAGGCAGGATGCGTGTTAGGTTGTCGCTGGTGCGGCCTGGAATGAGTGCATCTGGTAAGCCCACTAGGGCTACTCCTGCACCCCTTGTGACCATCTCAGCTCTGACTGTCACGTTTCGGCCCTTTGCAGCTTTATAAGTCATGCTGGGTTGCCTGGGTGCGGGCAGTGTACAAATATTATTCAGGGAAGGAAAGGGGTCTGGTGCTGAGAGATCGGAACTGTCAGAACACCAGGGTTTTGTTTCTGCTTCGCTAGGTGACCTTGGATGCAAAGTTTTGAAAGTGGCCTTTAATTTTGGGTTCCTTAAGTATTCGGATGCTCATCTTAAATAAATATATGGAGATATACCTATCTCATAGAACTGGAAGGGACCCTGAAAGGTCATTTGAGTCCAGCCCCCTGCCTTCACTAGCAGGACCAAGTACTGATTTTGCCCCAGATCCCTAAGTGGCCCCCTCAAGGATTGAACTCACAACCCTGGATTTAGCTGGCCAATGCTCAAACCACTGAGCTATCCCTTCCCCCAAGACACCAGGGGCCTGATTTTTTTCAGGGATGCTGAGCAACTGCAGCTCCTGCTGCCTTCGGTTGGAGTTTGGGTGCCCAGGATTTCTGAGGATGAGGTCCAAGGTTTTTCAATCTGGACGCCTGAAATTAGAGGCTGGTTTTGGGGACACTGTCCTTAGCATCTCTGTGCCCTGTTGAATGGGGTAATACTGCTTCCCTACCTGCCAGGGGGAGGTGAGGGTGAGGAAGGTGATACGGAAGGGTAAAAGTTATCATGGTTGGGGTAACTGACCAGGTGCTGACATCATCTCCTCTGATGTCTCTCTTGTTTTGATTTGATTTTCTAGACCTCCTGCCACAAGATTTTTCATCACTGTTTTCCCACAGCCGATTGTCCTGAGCCCTGGGATGTCCTTAACTCTTCCCATCATTTTCCGCCCCTTGGAAAAGGTAAAACAGTACCTCCCACAGCCCTTTCTGCTGCTTATATCACATCTGCGTTCAGGCGAGACTCCGGGAAGGGAGGGAATGGGCCGTGGGGGTCAGCAGATCCCTTTCTCAGACGTCCTTTGGGGTTTTTTAGTTTTTGTTTTTTTTTAATTTCTTGAGCAAATACATCGCTGGGGGAAGGTGCTGAAGTGGCAGCCCTGGAGACCACAGCATGGGCAGCAGCAGGGTAACTTTACACCCCATGCTAGTATGCCTCAGTCCTGCCCTGACAGGACCTCCTATGGAGGGAGCATGGCTTCTCTGCAGACTTTGCCAACACGTGGTTTCCACAGGGTACGTTCTCTGTATCTTACACATTGCCTCTCCCTTCTCAACTCAGTGATGCTTGAGTTGACAGTCCCTTATTGTCAATATGGGGCCTGGAACTGGGGGATTTTAGTGAAGAGCCCTTGATTCTGGAACTCACTTTCCCCCTTGGCCCGACAAAGCCTGAGTCCACTGACCTGGGCACAGTGCATGGGCTATCGATTGACTGCAGGACAGGTCGAGTGGCAAGAAGCTCCTCCCCCATTTTATTTCAGTCGACTGGGGAATTCATTTTAGTGTCATTTTTGGTAGTGTGTTAATCTTGATTATTATTGTGTGCTTTTCTGTGTATTGTCCATGCGCTGGGACTAGAAAGATGGTGACGGGGCGGTGTGTGTGTGGAGTGCATGGAGTGTGTGTGTGGAGTTAAATAAAAAAAGAGATGTGAGCAAACAAAAGTCAGGGATTCAAAGTGCTGCTTCCCACAGCATCTATAGCTTGGCCAAGGTGCACAGCTGCTTTATATAATTCTGTATACTGTGGGGGCTCAGAAAAACAGTAGGAAGCCTTTCACCCTGAGCGCATTGGTTCCACTCCGGCCTGAGTTTGGGGACTGGCTGGCTCAGACTTTGGGAAGGGGATATGGAACATTTCGCCTAGAGGTCTGTATTTGAGTCCGGACTATGTCAGTTGTGTTACCTTCCGCTTCTGATTCGGTGGCCTGTGTGAAATGAGTTGATGGTCTCGTTCCACTTTCAGGCAGACGGGTTCCGCATCACACCGTGCCACCTGTGCAATTGTCCGCCTGCTGGCAGAGACACCAAGGATTGACTGGGCCATAGAGAGTGGGGTGCCATCTTGCCTACACTAGTATTAGTTCCAAGGCACGAGTGTGGCCCATTGGGGTTGTGGTGTGTGAAAGATGTGTGCCTTGCCGTTCCCTGTACTGTAACTGTTCACTGGATAAACAGAGGCCATCAGTCTGCAACACTCAATCTGGCACCTTCCACCCGCATGAAATGTAGTTAGGCCCCAGTCCAGCAAAGCACTTAGTCACATGCATAACTGCTTGTGCTTGCGGAGCCCCACTGAAGGCAAGGGGAGGTCTCGCAGCCTGAAATTAAGTACATGCAAAAGTGTTTTGCTGGATCAGGATCTTAAAGAGGTTGAAAAAAGAAAACTGCCGGGAAACAAACAAAGGTTAAATGAATGTGTCTGGTAATTCAAACGCTGTGCTCTCTGGGGCTGCATGATTCACTTCCATGAGACAGTGATTGCCAGTCCCTAGCACCTCTCACGTCCTACCCTCCAGCGGGCACGCTCCATCACCAACGCTCTTCCTAAGGTGCTGGAATGACAGAATCTCCTGTGCCCAGAGGAGGGTGAGAGGCCAGCGAAAGAGCCCCAGCTGGTGGGAGGCTGGGTCCTGTCTCGCTGCCCAGCTCTCTCTCGCCTTATTTTTTGTGCAGAAGGAGTATGAAGACAGCATCTGCTTTGAAAAGCCTGAGGGTGAGTTCTCTGTTGCCCTGCGGGCTACGCTTCCACGCCACAAGCTGCTCTTCCCAGACGCCATCCAGCTGCCTCTCTGCGCCGTCCACGATTTTACAGAGGCCTCGTTTCCCCTGTGCAACGTTGGGTGAGTGAGCCTGCAAGGCTGCTGCGGGTCGAGCAGAACCACGGTCCAGACCTGCCGGGGCTGAGCCATCCGCTTTGTGCCCTCGGGCCAATTTGGCTTCTTTGGCTCATTGTTTAGATCTTGCCACGATTCCCATTGCAGGCTGACATCATTCCTCTGGAAAGCCACCTCTGCAGCACAAGACTTTCCAGGGTTAGGTTCTAAAGGGGAGGGCTCAGGGGTTGGGACTGGGAGGCGAGGCACCAGTTCCACCTGATCAAGAGGACTGGCTAGCTCCAGAGGACGGAAGTGAGAAACAGCTTTTCTGATCCAGGTCACTGTTTTATTAGGGCTTGTCTACCCTTGAAATGCTACAGCAGGACAGCTGCAATGCTCCAGTGTAGACACAACCGACACCGATGGGAGGGGTTCTCCTGTCGGTGTAGGTAATCCACCTCCCCGAGAGGCGGTAGCTAGGTCAACGGACGATTTCTGCTGTCGACCTAGCGCTGTCTACACAGGGACTTAGTCAGCTTAACTGTGTCGCTTAGGGATGTGGATTTTTCACCCCCTTGACTGACATAACTAAGCTGACCTAATTTTCTAGTGTAGCCCAGGCCTTTGTTGACTGAAAGTAAGTCTCATCTCTGTAGCCCGTTCCCTGGCCTGGGGAATGCATTGGGAGGCTCGCCTAGATTTTAAGGCCAGAAGGGACTGTTATATCATCTACTCTGACTTGCGTAACAGGCCATGGGAGAGGATGCACTAGGTGGGCTCTCGAGGCCCCTGCCAGCACCTGTGTTTCTATGATTCCTCACAGGGCAGGTGTCTACATCCCCCACCACCAGAGCACCTGCCACCCTGTTGGGAGTCTCGGCTAATGAAGCCATGGACACTAAACTCTCCTCTCACTTCTAGACGTGGACTCTCCGGGGCAGGCTGGGGCACGTTGGCAGGGCAGAGTGTGTGGGAAGCTTGCTGTGCTGAGCGTGCTCTGTGGGTGAACAGAAGCCTTCAGTCCCTTGGGCTGACAATCCAGCCTTAATTTCATCTAGAGAAAGAAGAGTGAAAGCCTGCTGGCCCTGCTGCCGGCGGTTAGTGTCTCCTGTGAGGGCTGGGGTTCAGATGCTGGGAATGATGGCAGGGAGGTGCCCAGTTATCCAAGAGATCCAAATCTCCAGGGCACTCTAGTGCCCGTTCCTCAACACAGCCTTTCAACCGGGCCCCGTGCTCCATAGTTCTGTCTTTCGGTGTATCTGATTTGAAAAAGCGAATCCCGCTCCGAGGTCGAAGTGCTTTCTCTGTGAATCGCACACAGTAGCTGTCTGTCCAAACAACCAGATTTCCTTCCCTCTCTGAACATTCCTCCCCTCCGATATCTGGCTAACAACCGCTTCTCTTGGCAATGCACAGGTGTGCATGGGGAGGAGGGAGTGCTGGAGAACGCTGTACACTACATTTCACTGAGGTGTGAGGTTCCCCTCTGTTTGTGTGAGCAGGTCTCTGATTTCACTGTTCAGCCCGCAGGGTTCAGTTGCCTCCAGCCTCCATGTGTGCACCCCGATCTCCCCGTACACAAAGAGTCAGGATCCTGAACAATGCCCAACCCCACAGACAGGGGTGGAGACATTCCCACCCCATTCCTAGGGAGCAGGCAGAGCTGGGCTGGTGGCTGAGTTTGTTCGTTCAGCCCTTCTCTGAGTTTGCCTCTCCTCCCCTGGCAAGCGAGCAGCACAGACATGACAGCAGGGCTTTCAGGACCCGAGTCCGTTCTCTAGTGCGTCACTTCCACACTGAGGCAGACAGCATAGAAACTGCTGATGCTCAAAGAGGCTGAAGAGAGGTGGCTGAGAGAAAGGAAGGCAGAGAGAGCGAAGAGGAAAGCGTAGCAAGCTTCAAGTCCTGTGTGTGTGTTGGCATCCTCTGGCCCGGCGCGTTACATCTGTGTTATCTATGCCAAGGACTGTCACTCGAGAATTGGACTGGTTAGCTCCTTGCGGTGCTGCAGCGACACACATAGTAACTGAACTGCTTTGCGCTTACGTCATCTTTTCTTGAACTGGATGGGTGCCGCAGGCATGCTGTAAAGTGGGCTGACTGTTTCTCAATACAAACCGGTTACTCTGGTGAGGGACTCTGCCCCTGAGGATGTCATCTAAGAATAAGGAAACTAGAAGTCATCGTGGCTTTGATCGTTTTTGAATGAAAGGGCAGTAGGCTCAGGGGGTGTCATGCCAGAGAAGATCACCAAAGCAGTGGGGAGGGCTTGGTAAGAGGGCCAGCAGTGACGGGACATTCAGGGCAGGAGGGGAAAGAGGGCTATGGTGGGAAAGCAGGTAGGTGGGCTTCAGGCCAACTGGAACGAGCCAGGCTTCCCTGGAGTGAAATGGCCTTTTTTGTTTGGAAACTCACATGTTCTAAACCTGGGATGGTGAGTGTGTGGGGCCATGGGCAGTAAATTGTGGCTAGAGGGCACAGAAGGCACAAAGGGAGCCAGTTGCAGATGGATCTGCCGTAAACCATTTTAAGTGTCCAAGTGCACTGCGGAGGGCTCTTGCCTTCTGCTGAAACTCAGGGGTTGGCTGCTGCAGGAGGCGGGGCACTGACCCCAAAGGTTCACCTGGGGAGGCACAGCCTCGGTGTGAATGTGCTGGGAGAGAGGCATCGAGCGATGGGTTGGGGGTTTGATGTCTGCTTACCACACATCTCCATTTCCCTAGCGATCTAATTACGTTATTTAACTGGGAGACACCAAGCCCTTTCCACCAGACTCCTGTCAGTGGCATGCTGGAGCCAGGCTCTGAGTGCGTGGTGAAGGTGACCTTCCAGCCCCAGATGGCACTGGTGTACGATGCGATAGCAGTGTGTTGGTTTGGAGACAATGAGGAACAGAAGCGGACCATCAAGCTAAGAGCCATCGGTGAGGCTTTCTAGCGTGTAAAGGCCAAAGAAGCCAGCACAGTACATAAGCATAAGTCTGTGGAATCATATTCCAGACAAATGCATCAAGAGGCCATGACTAATGGCCCTTCTGTTGTCCCATGCGAACCAGGGGTGGCCAAAGTGAAGCCTGCAGGTTGAAATTGGCCCATGAAATTCTGTAATATGATGTGCGGTCATCGTCAGCTTTAATACAGAGAGAGTGTGGAGACTACAGGTCCCAGCATGCAGTGCTGCGCCTTGGTCCAAAGTGGTAATTCTCTTGCTCTTCAGTAACTTGATGTGGGAAGACAAGGTGATTTAATTTGCACAGTAGTAAAAACACTAGACACAGCAGGAGCCTTGCCTATACTAGTGCTCTCATGAGTGCTACCGGTTGGAGTTTTTTTCTAAGGCCAAAGTGTGGCTCCAAGCGGGCGATTATCTTGAGCAACCACAGTTACTAAGCTATAGAACTGTTCTTTGCCAAGGGCCCTGCTGGCATAAAGAGAACAGCCAGGGCCTGATGTGCGTTATCAGGAGAGTGACAAACAGAAGGACTTGCCTCTTGATCGTGTGTTCTAATTTATAATAGCCAAATATCCTCGCCTTCTGGTGAGTGTGCTGGGGGAACTGGGGGAAGATGTCGAGCCTGGGGACTTCCGGGACGTGCTGTGCTTTGGTTCTGTGGCTGTCGGCGCCACTGTGGAGAGACACGTGGAGATCTGCAACCCATCCGTGGTGAGTTGGCAAGGCGGGTGTAAGTCTGTGTTCCTCCCAGACCTCAGCCGCTAACGCGCTTTATTCTCCCTACTACAGCTGTACAAATAACCTGGGTGTGTGCAGGGGAGAGCGCGGTGGGGGTCTGTGTGTCAGGAAGCTGTGAGCGTGGGCACGGAATAAGGCTGGCGAATTCGAGAGTGACAAATAGATTTATACCCAGTGAAGAAAAGCCATGCGTTTCTCTCTTGTTTCACTGGGCATCAGCCATGCTGAGAGGGTCACTTCTCAGAGCAAAACTGGACTTTGCAAATGAGCAAATGAATATGACGCTTGAGGAAAGGGGGGTGGGTGAAGTTGGCAGTGAGCTCGAGCCAGGCATAGTGCAGACATGCACTGCGCAGGCTTCCCCCACCCCTAGAGTTCTGCCAGGGCACCTCACTCCTGACCCTTAGCCCCCCGCTCTTCTGGTCCTGGCCACCCTGCACCCACATCTGCCAATGCTGGTCAGGCAAATGTCAGAGGTGGCAACACACAAGATAAATAATACCATGGTGTCCTAATTAGCCAAGCAAACTGCCTTTCAATGCTCTTTAGCGATGGTGCTAAAATCTGCTCTGATACACCCAGGAGCCCTGCTGACTTCGATGGGGTTGCAAAGTTCTAGCCTGCCCTGTGTTTCAGAGTGATCCCTGTCTGTCCTGGTGCCAGGGAGGTGTCTTTCTTGGGTTGGTGGTTTCTCATTCCCAAGTGCCTCTCCTGCAGCTTGTTTGATGTGTCCCCGGGGCTCGCCTAAGGACATGCTCTACCTTATGGCTCAAGAACCTTGGTGGTTTTCCATCAAAACAAACCGCCTGTTTCACTCTTCACGGGTTGGATGTGGAAGGGGATCATCGATTTAGAAGATAAGAGCACAGGTTGTAAAGCCTGAGAAACAGACTAAGGAAGCCTCCCCTTTAGATAACTCTTATTTCTGTTGTGAAAGCACCCAGAAGCCCCAAACAGGACCCAGGGCCCTGTTAGTCAGTCAGTCCTGCCCTTGTCTAAGATTCTTACACAGTAAAACAGATGGCTGAACAGACAGACGGGGATGGGGGACAGGAAGCAGTAGAGATGGGTATCAGTCTCAGTGGGCAGTAGTCGCTAGCCGGACCCTTCTGCAGCTTTACATTCCCGTTGGCTGAGGCTTTCTGGGACACAAATGACCATCCCTAAAGAAGCAGAGCTCTGTGTAAGCCTGAAAGCTTCTCTCTCTCACCACCAGAAGTTACCACCAGAAGAAAAGATAGTGCCTTGCTGACCTTGTCTCTCTACCATCCCTAAAAGCAGCCCAGCAGATGGCAGCATTTCCTGGGAAATCAGGAAAGGCACCTGCTTTACACTGTGTAGCCTGGTGACCCCAAAGGAGGGTGAGCTCCCTTCTCCGGATGGGCATTTTGCTGTCAGGCCTCATTGGCTGCTTAGTGTTTTGGCTGAGTTTGCTGCTGAACAGACTGAGGGACAGATAGTCAGTGACCGTGCAGGTGGGTGCTGTGCTGGCTTCCTCAGACAGCTCTGCAATGCACCTCAGTTCTGACCTGCCGCACCCTGTGCTATTCCAGTGCTGGACCTCACCCAGCAGGGCTGATGCACCTCAGTTCTGACCTGCCGCACCCGGTGGCAAACCCGTTCTTGGGGTCTCCTGAACAGAAGCAGCTAACCTTGCTGCTTTGGGAATGTAGGCAGATGCCCACTAGAAACCAGGGGGAGGTTGTCATGTCACTTGTGACTCGCTATAAATAAGACCCAGCTCTCCAAGGTGAAAGACAAGTACATTTGCCTACGCAGGGCTCAGCTGACATAAGAACTTATGTCTTAAATCTTAAACTGATAGTCTTCAAAATGCAGAGCAACCTAGTCTGGACCGGAACTGTATGAACCTGCTCATCTTCCCCTCACAGGTCAGCGTCCCATTTAGGATTGAGAGAGCAAAGGAACCCCTGCTCCGGGATTATGTCTTCTCTTGTGATGTCACACAGGCCATTGTTCCGGCCAATGGGAAGCTGCTTATCTCTGTGCGCTTTAGCCCCCACACAGTAGGGGTGCAGAGTGTGGACTATTTCACCATCGAGCCAGTAGGGAACCTCACCCAAACGGTCCTGAAGGTGATTGGATCATGCAAAGGTATCAAAGGACAGTCCTCCATGTCTTCAGGCCCCCTTCTGACTGTGCTATAGGGGAGTGGCTGACAGAGTGCCCCAGTACATGGGCTGGGATTGGCCTTCTGCAGGGTTCCATGCTCTTCTTGGCCCCAGTGGGGTGTAAATTCTACCACTCGCTTGTGCTCGGGCATGAGGCTATTGGAAGAGCACGTCCCGCTGTTTGCTGAGGCAGATTGGTTCGGGGAACCTGTCAGATGATTCGCTTCTGACTTGGGATGATCCACTTTGGCTGAAATAGAGTGTGCTGCAGGGATAGAAATTGGTATGAAAGCCTCAGGCATTGGTTGTTGTTCCAGGTCCCTTAGTGTCCCTGCAACATTCCTTCGTGAACTTTGGCTGGCTCAACCTTGGAGAGTGTGTGACGCAGCCTTTGGAAATCAGCAACATTTCGGATGTCCCTGCCTATTACCAGTTTGACATTGATGGCAGAGAGAGCGTCTTCTCCTTTGACCGCCCGTGTGGAGTCCTGAGCGGGATGGCCACTCTCATCCTGAGGGTGACCTTTCGGCCTACTCACCCGATCATCTGTTACCGCAGAGTGGTTTGCCTCGTCCATCACCAGGTAGGAGGGGCAACAGGTGACGCTGTTACTGAGATGTCAGAGCACGAAGGAAACCTTTTCTGCTTGGGAACTTGCATCAGAGAGGGGATGAGTAAAATGCTGTTGCAGAGCCTTGCTCATCGCTTGGTTACGTGTCTCCAGAGAAGGAAGGGATCTGCAAGTGGCAGGAGAGTGCTGCATTTCATTCTGCTGAGGAGATGTGGATAGGGTCAAGGGCTAGTGGCGTCTACTCGGTCTGGCTGAGTTAGGCACCAGGCAGCTGTGCTCATTTCAGAGCAAGACGTTTGTCACCAACACCAGGTTAAAAAATGAAACACAAATTGCCTCCTACCTTGTTTGGTGATGAATGTCGGGCTATGAAGACAGACTGTGTTGGTACGGGTTGTGCTACACAAGCTTCCCCCACATGACTCTGCCAGCACACCTCAATCCTGACCTGCAGTACCCTCCTATTCCAGTGTGGGGCTCTCTTTCACAGCTCTGCCAATGTACCATTAGCCTGGCCTACAGGGCCCCCCACCTCAACCCTGACCTGTCTGCAGCGCTCCCTTCTTCTAGTCCTGGGCTCCCCTACATAGCCCTGTAAACCCATCACTGCGTCTCCTCCTAATCCAGCCTGGGCCTTTTCTGAGCAGACTCTTCACTGGGGTGTATTCTGCCAGGTGGCATGGGAGATCTGCAAACTCCTCTCACTTGTGAGTCAGGTTAGGTGTCTGGAAATGAAAGGCTGGTGCACTGACCCTGCATCGTGTGCCATCTACATCCCTCCCTAATTCTAGCAAAGATATTGGGCCAAATCCAGAGGCAATGTCAATGGTGGTGTGTGTTTACCCAGTGCTAAGTCTGTAACTTACACCGGGGTGGGGTGGTGATGCGTAACAGGAAAAGCAGCCAACCGCAGGGCGGTCAAAGTAGCCTGTTTCCTGCAAGTGTTTCTGGCACTTCCCCAGGATCCGTTGTTCCTGGATTTGTTTGGTACCTGCCATTCTGATACAACTAAACCAGCCATCCTGCGGCCAAGACACCTCTCGTGGTACAGGACCAACATGGCACGAGGACTGACTTTCTACCCACCGGACATCCTGAGCTCGATGCTGAGGGAGGGGAGGCTGCAGATGGATGAAAATAGAGCCCTCAAGCTGCCTCCACAGGTATGGGCTGCCCTGTGCAGATGCCACGCTGCCCTTGCTCTGCCCACCAGGGGACCGGTTGCCCCTGCAGATGCCAGGCTGCTCTCATGCTAATGATGCAGTTACAACTGTAAATAGCATATATTGGCATTCATCTGCCTGAGTTCTTATCCCGACTAGCCCACTGTGTGCCTTTGAACTAATCGCTGGACCTTCTCTTGCCTCAGTCAGCCTCTGATTGAAATTTGGCTAAAAAGCAGGAGCCTCCTTGGATCCCAAATGCTGAGCTTTCCTGGGAAACACGCTCTAAAGGGGAAGTCCTCTGTGCTTAGCTACAGCTTGCTGGTCACATTGGCAGCCAGGACTGTGAGGTCACCTGGGCTCCCATGTCTTGAGAGTCATTTCCCTGTAGGGAGTGTGCTTTGCTGTAGCGTTTACCCCTGGGCTAGACAGAGATCTGTTTCCTTCTCCTAGGTCCCTGAAGATAAGCCCCCTGAGGAGTACCCATGCATCGACCCCATGACCGAATACTTCCACGACGGCATAACCAGCGACCTCACCATCTTTCCCCCTCACGTCAGTGTCAGCGTTAGGGAGTTTGATTTTGGTTGCTGTGTGCGGCTCCAGGAGGTGGAACCACTTCCTCTCTGCCTGACCAACCACACCAAAGGAAAGATCACTGTTACATGGATATGCAGGCCAGAGAGTCCCTTCCGGGTGAGCCCTGAAACCTGCGACATCCCACCTCTGAAATCCACAGCCTTTCGCCTCGTTTTCCAGCCCTCTCAGCTCAACACTCTGTATGCAGCAGAGCTGGAAGGCTTTGCCTTCTACAAGGTCAGTAGGAATGACCAGCATCCACACCAAATACAGCAGCATTCATGTCAAGGGCTTGACTGAAATCTAGACCGATGGCTTTCACCTTGTTGGGCCTAAGATCTGTCCCCCCCAGTGCTCCACTCCCAAGGTAGGGAGTGAGTTAAGGAGAAATCGCATTGCCATAACACTGCCTGGGTGGGGTAGGCTGAGTTGGCTTTGTTTAAACGGCGTTTTGTCATATCAGACTTTCTCTGGTCCTGGTGAGCGGCCTAGAGGAGGACAAATGCTCCCCAACCAGCTGCCTGTTCCATTGCTGCTCCTTCCCTCTCTGTGGGCAGGCTTGGAAATACCCACAAAGTTTGACAACAAAATGGTTGAGAATCATTTCACTGACACCCTCCTTTTGCCATGTCCTGAGTTCAGGCCAGTCAGTGTGAGTAGCAGGATGGCTGGGGAGCGAAGAGTTGGTTCAATCATCCAGGACTCAGAAGACCAAGGTTGAGTTCCCAGCTCTTCCACAGGCTTCCTGTGTCACCTTGGGCATGTCACTTAGTTTCTCTGGGCTTCAGTTGCTGTAATATGGGGATAAGAGCACGTCACAGGTGTGTGGCGAGGGTAAATGCATTAAAGATTGTGAAGCTCAGATACCTGCAGTAGTGGGGGGCAGATAAGTACATAAGATAGACAGGGAAGGTCTCCAGGCATTGGGATGTCACTCTCTGGAGGTCATTCCTGATCCGGCCCTGCTTCCCTGACGCAAGTCAGCTCCTCTCTATCCCCGGAGGGTGGCAATCTCATGAATGGCTGCTCATGCTCGCCCATGTGCTATCTCATTTGAAGATGGTTCTGTGACACTTTCCCTCCCCACGGATGCACGATTCTGTCTCTCCTTTGCCTGCAGGTGCTGAGACACTACAGTAACATCGAGGAGGACAGCACCATGTGTCCATCCTGGTGCCTGACCATCCGGCTGAGGGGCCACACCTTTGAAGTAGATCGGCAGCACTTCATCCCGCATTATGTCCTGGACTCCCCCAAGGTGAGTGTGGTCGGCGTGTGTCACGTGGAAAGTATGAGGTGAATCTTTGATGTGGAGAGTCCCGGCGTATGTAACCCTCTCTCCTGCTGTCCTAGTCAGAGATATGCTTTGGGTGGCTTCCTACTCTATGGAGAACTCCCAGCTTAGGACAGGTAGGGGAGTCCCCCTGTATCCCAGTTCTCTTGTGTCCCAGCTTGTAGTGAACAGCTTGGTCCTTCCTGTCAAAGCTGATCTCGTCACTGGGAAGGACTGCTGAGATAGCCCCTCTCCCCATGTGCCTTAGCCAGTCTCCAGCCACTCTGGGGGCGGGGGGGTCTGCGGCAGAGCAGCGCACCAAGACTTTATTGGAAGAGAGGTGTCCTGCAAGGCAAAGTGAGACGTAAGTTGTGCTCTTGCTGCTGCTTCTCCCGCACAGGGGTCGTCCTTCCCATGAGGCTAAGGAAGATCTGACTTGCTCCGTCTCCAGGAGCCTACAGCCTTCTAGGAAGAGTCCTCTTGAGAAGTCAGGCGAGACTCCCCAGCTAGCCCAGCGGCACCCAGCAGAGGGGCTGCCTTGGTAACTTGCCAAGAACCCAATAGCCACCCATGATTTGCATAAAGTGGAGCAGATTGCAGCCATCTTTGTCTTTAACCCAAAGTGGGGCCTGCAGAGGCTGCTGGTCCCAGTGTGCAGCGTGGCTGTTTGGATTGGTAAGAAGCATTGCATGCTGGGCGTGGAGTCTCAGCAGGCCACTTCAGACAAATAAAGGAGTGGGCAGGTGCAGTCCTCACAGCTCCACGGGTTGCTGTCAGTCCGTTGGCCGCACTTTGTCCACCTTAGAGTGAATTCACTTTCTTCTCTTGCTTCCGTAGAAGTAGTGGCAGGGTTCACCAAGGGCTCAGGCTGGTGCTTGTCAGCCTCCGGAAAGGGGAATTCAACTAGACACAGATTTCCTGTGTAAACTGGCCTTCTGAAATGAACCCAGCCCTCCCGGCTCACTTTCTGTCCATCAGGTGTTCCCTGCGGTGGGTCCAAACACCAACACCTACCGCAGCGTGCTGCTCTGGAACGTTGGCACCTCCCCGATCACCTTCTGCATGAACCAGGACACCTGTCCCTCTGTTTTGGTCAAACCCTGCTCAGGGTACGTAGCCCCGGGAGCCCACCAGATCTTCCTTCTCTCAACGCAGCCGACGGACATGGCCACACACCAGCACATCCTGTCCTTGCAGCTGAACTCCTATCCCAAGTACACCCAGGTAGGGCGAGGGTAGAAGGGCTGTTTTGTATTCTGTTCTCTCCCTTTGTGATAACCTTCACCGTGGGCCTGGTTATTTCTCCTTTTTGGTAGTTTGGTTTCTTCAGTTTTGGAAATGGGAATTTAAAGTCTTCTAACATGTCCTTTGGGTGGCATCAATGTGCCCACTTCTTATTGGCACAGCAGGTGCCTTCCAGGGCCTGGTGCCCCTTGTTCTCCTGTCTGCCTTGTGCCAAGGTTTCTTCAGGACTCTCGGTGGCAGCACAACAGGCAGGCCCAGAGTCCTTCCCCCTCCGAGCTCAGGCCTGTTGTGATCCCAGATGCCTTTTGGAAGGATCTGCAAATTTGCCTGGTCCTTTCAGAGCTCAGCTAAGGTTTCCTGCTACTGTCTGTTCCCTTTCCCTGAGTCCCATAGGAGATCCCACTCCGGAGCAGTGGCGAGTCCCTTCTGTTGCTCTTAGAAGGAGATGGGAATCTGTACTTCAAGCCTACCTGTGTGGGGACCTCAACCGCACGCACTTACACCATAAAGAACTGCACAAGGTTACCGATGCATTTCAAGTGGAAGATCCAGGAGTCTGACAGCAAGGTCCTGTCCGTCAAGCCCGCCACAGGGGTCATCCAGCCCAACGAAGCCTTGGTGAGTTCTGCCGAAGTCATTTTCTTCTGCCACCCACCCTACAGCTGAGAGCAAAACCACATGGCAGCAGTTCACAGCCCCATAGGCCAAGGGCAGAGGGTGCCAGGACATGTCTTGGGTAGGGTAGCTAGCCAGTTTCCTCCAGCTTGATCTTGAAGTAGGTTTGCTCCACCACATCCTTGTTTCCTTCCAGACACTAGGAGCAGGTTTCCCTCTGCACCTCCTGTGGAGGGTGGCAAGAACTGGTGCATCTGAGAAGGCCTGGTTGTGAGTGTCTAGGCATATGTTCCCAGTAAGAACCCCCAACACAAGGGTCAGGTAATGGGCAGAGACACAATCGGGAGTCAGGATAGCGCTGAATGGAAGGATGGTCGCTGGAGTGTGACTGAGACACCAGTGAGGGAGGAAGGTGCTGTCTGTCTTATACACCCAGGATTGTCAGCTGCTCCATAATGTGTTTGGAATGGACTCCCTGGCCCGGGCAGTGGAAAGGCTGGGAACACCAGTGAATGCCCTCTCCCTCCTGTGATTCCAGGCTCAGGCATGGACCTTTACTCCTGGGGAGGAGACCAAGTATCTCCTGCGAATCTGGGTGTCAGTGTGGAGAGCCCAAGGGAGTTCAGCCCCCGAGTCTCCGGAGAGCACCCGCTACACCCTGCGGGTTATTGGCGAGGGGGCACTGGGCACCATTGGGGTAAGTACCAGAGTGTGGGAGAGGGGGAAGAGAAGGAGTGTCTCCCCGGGGGATTAATTGGCTAAGCAGAATCTCCAGCCTCCTAGTAAAGTACTAGGGGAGGGTGGGACAACTGGTGCTTGGAGCCCAATGGCAGCTTCTTTCCAGAGGAAGGGAGGTGAGAGTAGAGGAAAGAATGTTACTCCCGCTCTGCTGTACTTCTGGGTTGGCCTTGCATTGAGCAAGAATCCATCACCCATCCATCCTTTTGTCATCAGCTGCCTATGCAGTTCCCCTCCTCTTTGCGTGGGGCAAGCTCCATAGTAAGACTACAAGTCCCAGCAGGCAATGCTTTATAATCTCTTTGGTACATATTGGGTCCCAGAGTCAAACTTTACACATCCCTGAGCTACACTGTGTATATTGGCCTAGCCCGATAGCAGCCTTGTCCTGCCCCCTGAGCAGTCTGCGCTGATGTAACAATACCAGCCTGATCCTTGTGTGCCGGCTTCGGGCTCTAGGCTCAGGAGGAGCAGCTGGACCTAGGGAACATTCTGGTTGGCGGCCTGCAGTCCTGTGACCTTGTATTGTTGAATAATGGGACCTGTTCTCTGAACTACATCCTCCACGTGGAGCAGATAATCACAGGACCATGTGACCCTGAGGAAGTCCTCAGCGATCCGCTAGGTATTAAAAGAATGTTTGGGGAGGCGGGATGGGGGGCATTGGGCCTTGTTTTCTAAAATGGATGAATTGCTCTTGCCAGCTTGAGAAACACCGATTCTTTCTGTGACAGCTGGATGTTTGAGAAGGTACAGGTGTGTCCTGTCTGTCTGGCTGTCTGGCGCTCATTTTATACTGGGTACCTAGTACAAACCTCTGCCACTCTTATTAAAGCTGTAACAAATTCCTACTAAAACAAAAGCTTCCTGTTCTCATCACTCACCAGTTCCACCAGTATTGCTCACTCCAGCTGAAAATCTCCATGCTGGGGCCCTGCTCAAAGTTTCAGCTCAAAGGGTAAAATATTGAGCAAAATCAATTCAGAAGTTTTTGGATTTGGAAAAAAACACCACTTTCTTTTAAAAATAATATCAGTGCACAGATTTCTAAACAGGGCTAGAAGCAAAACCATCTCCAGATTGACACTTGGACCTTGTCCTGGAGAGTCCTCCATGAGGACTAGTGTGTCCCCGTGTTTGGTTTGGATTGAGCAGTTAGGTCTGTTTGAAAACGGCACACTGGGTGTGTGCAGAACGAATATGTACATTCTGAACACGGTGTATATATGATGTAGCATTATATATATATAGAGAGAGAGAATTATACTGAGCCCAAGAGGTCAGTGCCCTCCCGGTACTCACTCCCTTTCCTGTCTCTCGCAGCTTTAGAGCTGGATCATTACAAGGGGATGATTCCTGCACGGTCCAAGGCCATTGTCCAAGCAACCGTCAGCCCAGCCCGTCAACTGCATTACACCTGGTCAGTCAGTTACACCATTTCCACGCCCAAAGGTGAGAGCCCTAGCTTGCCGGGAAGGACCAAAAGGGCCGTTCCATTGCATCCAGCCAGGGGGCCCTTTCCACGCCAGACATAAACTGTCTGAATCTGCCAAGATGTCAGCTCCCAGCTGCGCCCCTCCCTCCATTCCCAGTGGATTACTCTGTGCTGAACAGCTCAGCTGGACTCACAGGGGATGTTTTTCTTTCTTCCTTGCCCCGATGCTGTCTGCAGAGATGGCGTTAGACACAGCTGAGCCCTGGGGTGCCGAGGTAGAGATGGCGTTAGACACAGCTGAGCCCTGGGGTGCCGAGGCAGAGATGGCGTTAGACACAGGGGTGCCGAGGCAGAGATGGTGTTAGACACAGGGGTGCTGAGGCAGAGATGGTTCCCAGTCCACCCATGCCTCACATTGTCCCCTCTCCTCCACATGCTGATGCCCCACCCATGCAGCTTCCCGTTATATGTTTTATAACAGACATGTTCGTGTGTTGGTTGCTTCTGACACGTGTGCCCAGGCATCCCAGGCAGGGGTCTGGCTCTCCGGTGGGGATCCAGACCCTACTTCTAGCCCACCCTGGGCAGCTTCCCTCGACATTGCACTGACTAGTTCTTGTCTCTTCTCCTGCAAGCTCTGGATCCTGCAAACACTGTAGGGGAGCAACAGGCCCTCTGCTGTGTAGTAGCGACGGGCGTCTACCCCTCCGTCTGCGTCACGGATGTGTGTGCAGCAGGAAGTGCCCGCGGCATCAGCAAGCTGCACCTCTGGAGGCTCTTTGCACTGGAAACTCTGAACCAGTACCTGGAGCGAGACCCCACCTCCGCAGAGCTCACCTACAGGGTTCCCACAAGGCACAGGTGACTAGAGACCCAGCCCAGAGGAGCCTGTAACCTGCAGTACAATCCAGGAAGGGAAAGCATGGCCGGAGGGTTTGATTTGCAGCTCGGTGTCACCTTTGCTGACTCCTTCCCAGCCCCAAAGCAGGCAGCTCCTCACCTCTCCCTGGCCCGCTGCCTGTGCTCCCTGTCTTGTCCTTTCCCCTCTGCGGGGAGGCTATAAGCCTTGAAACTTCACCTCGCCTTTCTCCCTCTCCTCTCGGGTCCATCTCCATGGACTCAGCATTGCCCTGCTGCATGTGTGTGAGCCTGCTGGACGGTAGCAGGGCGTGGAGAACGGGAATGAGTCCCACCCCGCTCCCCTGTCTGCAGTCATCCAGAGGTGATGCACTGAGCCTGGGTGGGCACTGCTCTCCCTCAGGCCCCCGTCTCCTCTCCAGGGCCCAGCGTCCGGCTGAGCTGCCATTCTGGCTGTGCCCCAGCTCTCTTTGCAGGGGGGCAGTAGCACTCCTGGGTCAGCCAGGGGGGTTCCTGGCTATGACCTGTGCTGTGCCCGTTCTAGGCACTAAGTGCACTGTGCCTACCCAGCATGCTCAGCTCTCGCTGGGTGTTGGGATTCCCAGTGTGGCAGTTTATGGGTGTGGAGGGAAGAGCCACCTTAGACAGAGGCAGCTCTCAGGAGGAGGGGAACGTGTTTAAGCATCTGGGTGCCTCCTCTCTGGGCAGCTGATATTCCTGGAGTGTGGAGCCCTCATGAGGAGTGAAGGTCACTAGCTCCTGCTGGTACCCAAGGGAGGAGCCTCCCGGCAGTTGTGTTGCATCCATCTCTGCAGCACCTCCAGTGAGCTTTCCCTCCTCTGGGCTTGATTTCATCTCCTCTTTCTCTGCCCTGCACAGCGTCTGCCCACTCCCCCCCGTGCACACCCCCGTCCTGCTGGATTTCAACTTTGGGGCTGCTCCGATAGAAGCCGAGCCGTCCGTGGTGATCCTCATGCTGGAGAACAATGGGGTGGTGCCGGTGGAATGGTACGTAGCGCTCGTTAAACCCCGTGTCCTCCTCTGGAATCGGAGCTGCCCAGGACATGGAGCCGCTCCCAGGGCTCTGAGTGCACTTGGCATCCAAGGGGCTCTATGTTCTGAGGGGTTGAGCTAGAGGAGACTTGACAGGGGACTTCAGCAGGAGGGTTCTGAATACCCGACTGGGCTGAACTCCATCCTATCACCCGCCTGGGGCCCTTCTACAGAGGAAAAGCCAGGGTCGCTGCCCATCACAAACTGCGGGACTGTCCCAGTGTTCATGGATTCATCTTGTGTCCTGCAGGTCAGGCCTGAGACTCATGGCTCTATCTGGGTGGGCTGGGTTCCCAGAGGGTTCTGCAGGCCAGGCCTGAGGGAGATTGGCAGGATGGCAGTGGTGAGGAGTTTCCAGCACTGCCGTGCCTTGTGCTAAAGCTGATACCTTCATGATCCCAGGCCTTGACACGTTTACCATCAGAACAAGCCCCCGTGTGGGAGTGATGCCCATTCTCATTCCTGCTCTGGCTGACTGGCTTTGCTGGGTCCACAGGGCCTTTCTGTTCCCCTCTGACCAGAAGATTGATGTGGAGCACTGGGCAGAAAACACAGAGTTCACCCCCAATGAGCTGCACCAGATGAGAGTTCAGGACAACCAGCTCTTCAGTGTTTCCCCAAAGTCAGGAAGACTCTTCCCAGGACAGGAGCAAACAGTGCAGCTCTCGCACAGGTGACAGTTCATGCCCCCCTCTCTTTGGCCTTCCCTTCCACAGGGGTCAATGCGGACCTGCCAGGATCCTCCTCTACCTCAGTGCTGGAACCATTCCCATCACACGGTGCATCCCCAGCAGGGCCCCAGAGAAGTCCCTCTGACTTTGTCCCCTTTTTTCTGACCCCAATGTGGTCTTTACCGGAATCACGTCAATATTTTTTAAACTGGATTGGCCAAGGCATTCAGGAATGTGCTCTCTGGACCAACCCTGTGCCAGCCGGACAGAGTGGGGAATGGAGAGATGGCTGGATAGCTCCTTTCCAGAGCCAGTTTGTGTGGTTTTATCTATTAGTAGTTTTTTAAAAATTAGGCTGGGCCCAGAGACTGGCTGTGTCAGCGACAGTGGTTCCATATAGAAAAATTAACCAGTTTTTACTTGGGGTCTAATCCTGATTGTCTCTAACTATTCTGGACTTCAGGAACTCCAGGGCTCAGGCCTGTAAATTGGTGCGTGTCTATATCAAATACAATTGTGCCCCTCCCTGTGTCAATGGCCCTTATACTACAGTGACTCTCTTTAGCAGGGAAATGAATTGTCTCCTTCACTGTGTGATCCTTGATTCTGTCACTCTAGGCACAGGGTTAGATTTTTAATGTTTTCCTCTCTCGCTGACCCTGGTGTTTTTTCTTGCCCTGCTAGACATGATTTCATCGGCACTGATCGGCTCCCGGTCCTGCTGAAGGTCTCCCATGGCCGTGAGATTCTGGTAAGCTAGCAGGCCAGTAAGTTCCAGGGGCTGAATTCACATGGAAGCACTTTACGCAGGAGCTGCAAAGCATTCATTAAATGGTGGCCTTCCTGTGGAGTCAGCACCGAACCAGTACCTTAACCTGGTGTGCTGTGATGGAGGTGCCTTCTTGCGGATGAGGCATGAAACCCAGATTCAGACAGCTTGTGGTCCCATGGCACCTTTCATAGATTAGGGACCATTAAATCGTCTAGTCCAGGGGTCGGCAACCTTTCAGAAGTTGTGTGCCAAGTTCACTGTCATTTAAGGTTTCCCGTGCCAGTAAATACATTTTAACGTTTGTAGAAGGTCTCTCTCTCTGTCTATATTATATAAATAAACTATTGTTGTATTTAAAGTAAATAAGGTTTTTAAAATATTTAAGAAGCTTCATTTAAAATAAAATTAAAATGCAGATCTTATCAATTTAGTGTGATCCTTGCCTGGGATCCTTGTCTGGGGTTCCAGCCACCAGCCCCGCTCAGCCCGCTGCCGGTCTGGGGTCCAGCCACCAGCCCTGCTCAGCCCGCTGCCGGTCTGGGGTTCCATTCACTCAGCCAGCAGCGGGCTGAGCGGGCCGGTGGCGGGCTGAGCGGGGCCAGTGGGGGGCTGAGTGGCTCAGCCGCTGCCGGTCTGGGGTTCCGGCTGCTGGCCCCTTGCCAGTCGGGGTCCCAGCCGCCGGCCCCACTCAGCCTCCTGGCTGGGAGCCCCGGGGCTCAGGAGCGAATTAAAGGGCCCGGGGCTCTGGCCGCTGCGGAGCTCCGGGCCCTTTAAATCACCGCGGGAGCCCAGCTGCTGGAACTCTGGCGGGGATTTAAAGGGCCCGGGGCTCCCCGCAGTGGCCGGAGCTCCGGGCCCTTTAAATCACCGCGGGAGCCCAGCTGCCGGAGCTCTGGCGGGGATTTAAAGGGCCCGGGGCTCCCCGCAGCGGCTGGAGCCCTGGGCCTTTAAATCACCGCCACGGAAGCCGGTCCAGTCCGGCACGGCGTATTGGCTCTTGCCGGTACGCCGTACCGTACCGTACCAGGCTTACTTTCACCTCTGACTACAGCTTCCAGAAAGGCTCCAGTCTGGAGCTGATGACATCAAGAGAAGGAGAATCCAGCCCTTCCCGTGGGAGTTGGTTCCAATGGTTAATCACCCTCTGTTAAAAAATTGTGCTTTATTTGTAATTGGACTTTGTCTGGCTTCCGCTTCCAGCCATTGGCTCTTGTTCTGCCTTTCTCTGATAACAGAGATTACAGGCCCTTTACTACCTAGTATTTTCTCCCCACATGGATACTATACACTCTACTTCAGTCACCCCTCAATCTTCCTTTTGAGAAACTAAACAGACTGAGCTCCTTGAGTCTCACTCTGGGGCGTTTCTCCAGCCCTTGAATCATTTTTGTGGCTCTTTTCTGCACCATCTCCAGGTTTTCAACGTCCTCTTTAAAATGTGGACCCCAGCCCCTGGATGCACTATTCCAGTGTCTGTCTCACCAGTGCTGTGTGCAGACGTAAAATCACCTAGCTACTTCACTCCCTATTCCCCTATTTATACACCCAAGGGTCGCATTAGCCCTCTTTGCCGTGTCATCGCACTGGGAGCTCACTTCAGTCGCTTTCCCACTGTGAGCCCTAAACCCTTCTCAGGGTTCCTGCTTTCCAGGATCCAGTCCCCCATTCTGTAGGTGTGGCCTGCAGTCCTTGTTCCTAGATGTGTCACCTTGCAGTTGGCTATAATGAAATGCAAGTGATCCAGGTCGCTCTGTAGGACAGCCCAGCCCAGCCCTCCTCCTTCCTGCCATTCCACCAACGTTCGTGTCATCTGCAAATGGTAGCAGCAGCAATTTTATATTTACATCCAGATCATGGATGGAAATGTTGACTAGCATCAGGCCTAGAACCGCTCCCTGCTGGACCCCATAGAAACACCCCTATTTGATGAGGATTCCCCATTGATGACTATTTTTGGAGACCTGTGCGTTAGCCTGTTCTCAATGCATTTAAAATGTGCTTTTTTGGACAAGACCAATTTTCCATAAACCACGTTGGCTGGCATTAATTCTGTTCCTGTCCTTTATCAATTCAACCCTATAGAGTGGGCTATAAATGTCAGTGCCATGGGTGCCAACGTCCTGCAACCTGAACCCCGCTGGCGTTCTCCTTGGAGGGGGTCTGTGATTCTTCCTGACGTATTGTTACATTGTACAGCTTATGCAGAGCAGCCCCATTCTTCGACGGCTCCGCTGGCTCCACACTCATTTCAGGAGCCAGCTCAAAACGGCCTTTCTGGTTTTTCAGTCCTCCACACACTTACCCACCCTGTGGTATCTCATGGACCTTGTTTCTCTGCTTGCTTCCAGACTCCCTTTCCTAGTCTCACACTGGCCTCTTCTCTGCCGCTCCACACATTTGGTGCAAGAGTCTTCACCTCTGCAGTTCATGCCCTCTCTCTGGTATATTTACCCTCCCTTCATCGCTCCTCCTCATCAACACTGTCTCACTTCAAATCCCTCTGAGATGGGCCTTCTCCTAAAGCACCAGCTGCTCTGAGCTCCAGCCTGTGATCGGCAGGATCTCCCACAGCTTCCGAGGTGTGGAGGCAGCTATTCCCCCAGTGCCAGCAGGCAGTACATTCTGTCCTGTCTGTGCAAAGGTGGGGACAGCAGCCATGTGTCTTCAGCTGTCAGTTCCTTTCTCCCCACCCATGATTGAGGAGCTGCCACTCATTCTCCCTGCCTTGCCAATCACTAAAGCAGCTCAGAGCTGCTCCTGTTTTGCATTTTTCCCTGAGGGTTTCCTCGGGATTGGAACTAATTTCTCTTTCTCAGTTAGAGCCAAAGTCACCTTGTGCTCTGCCAGGCACGGCTCAGACCCCTCTGAGCCTTCCTGTCTGTCTCTGAAGTTTCCTCTGAGAGCTTTGTGTTCACATCGTGTTTTATTTTCTGTTCCTTTCTTTCAGGGCTATCGTCAGCTGGAAATCCAGCCCATTGAACAAATTGTTCAAACAATGGCTTAACTGTGCCTTTCCCTGAAACCCTTGGATGGGCTCCCTGTGCGATGCCGGCTTGGCACACTCCAGAGAGGGGCCGGCAGCTTTCTGCCAGCCAGTCAGCGAGGGATTAGGCCTGGAGCTCCAGAGCCCATTGCTTCTTGTCCTGTCCTCAGAGGCAGGGGTCGGCACTGCCATGGTGCGCGACGGACACTTGACAAAATTACCGTACTTAGTGACGGACATCGGGGGGGTTATGTCATTCAACGGTTCTTGAAAAATTACCATGGACCTCAACATTTTTACCACGGACATGTTGTGACCCCTGCTCAGAGGTTAAGAAGAACAATTTTTGTCACTCCTCCTTGTAACAACCTTTTATGTACTTGAAAACTGTTATGTCCCCTCTCAGTCCTCTCTTCTCCAGACTAAACAAACCCAATTTTTTCTATCTTCCCTCATAGGTCGTGTTTTCTAGACCTTTCATCATTTTTTTTGCTCTTCTCTGGACTTTCTCCAATTTGTCCACATCTTTCCTGAATGTGGCACCCAGAACTGGACGCAATACTCCAGTTGAGGCCTAATCAGAGCGGAGTAGAGCGGAAGAATTACTGCTTACAACACTCCTGCTAATATGGCTCCTCCCCTCTCAAGAGGAACAGGAGTGGTGCAGAAGATTGCACTCTGCCTGCACTCATGGGAAAGAAGGGCAACAGACGCATGCCTGGGAATTCATTGAGGCTTGGAGCCATTTGGAGAATCCATTGTAGCCTCAAGGGAAACAGCTGCTTTAGTATTTGTCCCAAGAGCCCAAGGGCTGAATCTGGGATATCTCAGATGGCATCAGTAAGCAGGTCTGGGGTGGGGGTCGTCGCCATCTGTGTGCTTCCAGACTGGAGAGCAGACTGCCTGCAGGCCGGGGTCTGTATGATGATGTTACGGGCATGTGGGCCCAACCCAAGGCATGATTTTCTTTGTCCAGCTTTGAGCCCCAAGCACAGCTTGGTGCTGATCACTAGCGAGCCAGCCTGGAAAGGATCAAGACGATGGATCTGTTCCCACCTCTCTCTTCCTTCCCTAGTACTGCCCCTCTTCATAAGTGACCTTTTTCATCTGGAGTGAGGTCTCTTATGGGGCCTTCACTCCCTCCCCTCCCACTGGGACGCAGGCTAATGGTCGAGAGTGACTTGTTCTGGCTTTGAGGTGACTCTAGGTTTGTGGGGGTTTTGAGGGAAATCACATTGATTTCCTGCAGGAAACTTTTTGCAGGAAAAAAATCCCCAGCTCTGGGAACCTGCATGCCCCACTCTGGTAGCTTTTGGCATGAGAAACCCTTTGCCTGGTCACTCTCCATTATCCAAAACACTGCAGCTCTGACTTCTCTGTCGGAGCACAGTGGCGGATCAGGAGAGTGGGTTGGGCAGAATTTGCCACCATCAGCGGCTTTCAAAGGAAGCCCGCTGCAGATGCTGAGCCATAGAGCCTGGTTCCCAGCGCTCAGATCGGAGAGGGTGCTCGATCACTGCCACTGAAGGGCAGGATCCTGGGGGGGATCCCCACTGGCATGTGGAATCCACAGGGTGGACCCGCAAATGCCTCAAGCTTTCAAAGCTTATTAACTGGTCATTACATATGGTTACCTGGAGTTGGCATTCTCTGAGCAAGCTCTGCTCCTGTCTGCTGTCTCTGGGCTCTGCATGCTTAGACAGACAGTAATCATTGCAGGCAGACTTCCAGCGCCTACAGAGTCCATCAGGAAAGTATTGATTTCAGCAAGCCTGAGCCTTTTGGTCTCTTTCTCTAAGTTCCATCCTGCTACTTTGGTTGTCAGTTATATGGAGACAACCGCCTGTAGGTAACATCCCCTGTGTCCAGGGGAACAGGTGTCTCCCCTTGGGGATCAGAGTCCTGTGAAAGCAGAGCCCGCTGGATAAAGTCAGCAGGCCTGGCTCCCTGAGTCAAGCTCAGGAAATGGAATCTCCCACTCTCAGCAGAGTGCAGGGTTCGGGGACTGTCTCATGCCTAGGCACTCTTGCTTGTCTTTCTCGATTGTGAACTGTATGGCACAATGGAGCCCTGATCCTTGGGGTGCTAAGTATTTGTACGGTGCTTTGAGATGATAAATACTGATATTGTGCCTTGGGAATCCGTTACTGCCTGTTTGTCTAGTCCGGTTCTCTTCTTGTATCAGGCTCAGCTTCCTGATCAGAGTGAGGAGGTACTTTAGAGGTACCACCAGCATCTTGTCTGCTTGGCTCTTGTTTAACTACTGAACTACATCAGCATCTCCTGTGGGTTTCTGACAACCCAGGAATTCTGTGGCTCATCACAGCTCCTGTCTCCCCCTTGCTTTAGTAGCTCTCCCACCTGGGCTCTTAAAACAGTTTCACATTTGGCTCAGCCATTTCGCTGTGGAGTTCTGAGGCCTGTCCAACAGCTGTATCTGGGGCTTCCTCGGCAGTCTCCACCCTCAATGCTGCCGTCACGCTCTAGATCAAACAGCTTTGGGTTTCTCCAGTGCGCTCCAACGGGGAATTCTAGCCTGTAGTTCCCTGCCCCGTGTGGCTTGAGGTCTGCCCTCTCAGGGGCTCTGTAGAGCTGGTCTCGGGGGTTCCTTCCTGCTGCGTTGCAGAGGGGACACTGTTGATAACTCCACTAGTTTGCCACTTCACATTTATGCTTGGCGGTTCCTGTGGCAGCTTCTAGGCTCCCATGCTTCAGAGACCGAGCGTGAGGGCCTGTGACTGAGAACTGGAGGAAGGGCAATCACGTACAGCCCTTCCGTGATAAGGTGGGTGTGACGGGTTGGATCACAGAAACCCCCTTGGGAGCTGCCAACTGATGTGCAAAGGCTACTTCTATTCCTGATTTCCCTGCCCGCTCTGTGGCTTCAGCTCCTTGTCTTGGTGAAGCCAGACACACCCGTCTGCTCCAGCACAGCCTCAGGGTCTGAATCACCTGTCCCAAAGCTGCAGGTTTACCTGAAAACAGCTCACAGAAGTGTGCTTGTCTTTAGCACTCAGATGCCCAATTCCCAATGGGGTCTAAACCCAAATAAATCCGTTTTACCCTGTATAAAGCTTATACAGGGTAAACTCATAAATTGTTCGCCCTCTATAACACTGATAGAGAGATATGCACAGCTGTTTGCTCCCCCAGGTATTAATACATACTCTGAGTTAATTAATAAGTAGAAAGTGATTTTATTAAATACAGAAAGTAGGATTTAAGTGATTCCAAGTAGTAACAGACAGAACAAAGCAAGTTACCCAGCAAAATAAAATAAAATGCTCAAATCTATGTCTAATTGCACTAAATATAGATAAGATCATCACCAGTTCCAAAATGTTCCCTTTTACAGGCTAATCTTCTTTTAGCCTGGGTCCAGCAATCACTCACACCCCCTGTAGTTACTGTCCTTTGTTTCAGTTTCCTTCAAGTATCCTGGGGGGGTGCAGAGGCTTCTTCTTTAGCCAGCTGAAGACAAAATGGAGGGGTCTCCCACGGGTTTAAATAGACTGTCTCTTGTGGGTGGAGACCCCCTCCTCACCCTCTGTAGAATCCAGTCACAAAATGGAGATTCGGAATCACATGGGCAGGTCACATGCCCATGCATGACTCAGGACTGCAGGTAGTAGCCATTACCCACATGCTGCCTTGAACGTCCTCAGGTAGACTTCTAATGTGGATTGGAGTCTTCCAAGCTCTGTTGTCTGTTAAGTGCTCTTTGATTGAACACTTAATTTGCACATTCCTTTCCCAAGAAGTGATCAAATGTTCTAACTGAGACCACTTAGAAATCAAGCAATTATATAGCCAATGTTCATAACTTTGAACACACAAATGGTGCCTGCATACAACTAGGATGAACATAACCAGTAGATCATAACCTTTACATTGATATGTTACATGGCCTATGTAGCAAAACCCTATTCCAGTTATATTGTACATACATTTATGAGCCCCCCCCCATAAAGCTTTATGGGGTACGCTGTCACAGCGGGTACCATCTCCTGGTACAGGGGATAAAGTGCCAGAGCTCTGTCTCACAGCTGTCGGGCTGGGAGTGGGCGGGGGTGGGGATTGGTGCAATTCAAACCGCCCGAGAGGAAGACTGTACAGGTCAGTAATATTTACCTCCCTTGCTTATGCCTCTTAGCTCCTGTCTGCCTCTCCTGTTATTACTGATTTAGTTCTGTAACTGTGATAGCGTGATGTTCTCTTCCTGGAGAGAATGACTGGTTCTTTTCCCTTGCCTGCACCGTAGCTGAATTTCATTGGCGTGACGGTGGAACGGGAGCAGCGGTACATTCACTTTACCTCCACTAAGCATCTGTTCACCCCCATCGCCATCGGCAGCTCCAGCCCGCCCAAACAGGTGAGCGGCCATGACTCACACCTGCCAGCAGGCAGAGCAAAATAGCTAGAATGCCGGCCTGTGCCGGGGAGGGAAGGAAGCAGTGGCACGGGGTAGGCTGTGGAATAGCCTCTCAAGGGAAGTAGGGAGGCCCCATCACATGGGTGGTTTGAGACTGGAACTAGCCGAAGCCCTGGAGATGGGCTGCAGGGCCTGTTCTGCATTGGGGAGGCGGGCGGGAGGTCACCATCTCTGAACTCTGGTTCCCATCTCCAAAGAGCTGACTGGACCGATTGTCCCATAAGATGCAAGCTTATATTGTTGATTCCTGCAGCCTGCTGGACCTGAGTAAAACTGCGTTTGGTGGGCAGTCTGAGGGGGTCAACAAGCATGCGGACCAAGGCGAGCCAGTGGATAGAGTGTATTTAGATTTTCAGAAAGCCTTTGACAAGGTCCCTCATCAAAGGCTCTTAAGCAAAATAAGCAGTCATGGGATAAGAGGGAAGGTTCTCTCATGGATTGGTAACTGGTTAAAAGATAGGAAACAAGGGTAGGAATAAATGGTCAGTTTTCAGAATGGAGAGAGGTAAATAGTGGTGTCCCCCAGGGGTCTGTACTGGGACCAGTCCTATTCAGTATATTCATAAACGATCTGGAAAAAGGGGTAAACAGTGAGGTGGCAAAATTTGCAGATGATACAAAATTACTCAAGATAGTTAAGTCCCAAGCAGACTGTGAAAAGCTACAAAAGGATCTCACAAAACTGGGTGACTGGGCAACAAAATGGCAGATGAAATTTAATGTTGATAAATGCAAAGTAATGCACATTGGAAAACATAATCCCAACTATACATATAAAATGATGGGATCTAAATTAGCTGTTACCACTCAAGAAAGATCTTGGAGTCATTGTGGATAGTTCTCTGAAAATATCCACTCCATGTGCAGCGGCAGTCAAAAAAGTGAACAGAATGTTGGGAATCAGGGCCGGCTCCAGGCACCAGCGGGGCAAGCAGGTGCCTGGGGCGGCCAGTGAAGAGGGGGCGGCACGTCCGGGTCTTCCGTGGCAATTCGACGGCGGGTCCCCCAGTCCCTCTGCGAGGGAAGGACTTGCCCCCGAAGAATGAAGCGGCGGTAGAGCTGCAGTGCCGCGATTGCGATCGCGGCTTTTTTTTTTTTTTTAACTCCTGCTTGGGGCGGCACAAACCCTGGAGCCGGCCCTGTTGGGAATCATCAAGAAAGGGATCGATAATAAGACAGAAAATATCATGTTGCCTCTATATAAATCCATGGTACGCCCATACCTTGAATACTGCATGCAGATGTGATCGCCCCATCTCAAAAAAGATATATTGGAATTGGAAAAGGTTCAGAAAAGGGCAACAAAAATGATTAAGGGTATAGAACAGCTTCCGTATGAGGAGAGATTAATAAGACTGGGACTTTTCAGCTTGGAAAAGAGACGACTAAGGGGGGATATGATAGAGGTCTATACAATCATGAGTGGTATGGAGAAAGTAAATAAGGAAGTGTTATTTACTCCTTCTCATAATACAAGAATAAGGGGCCACCAAATGAAATTAATAGGTAGCAGGTTTAAAACAAACACAAGAAAGTATTTTTTCACGCAATGCACTGTCAACCTCTGGAACTCCTTGCCAGAGGGTGTTGTGAAGGCCAAGACTATAACGGGGTTCAAAAGGGAGCTAGATAGACTCATGGAAGATAGGTCCATCAATGGATATTAGCCAGAATGGGCAGGAATGGTGTCCCTAGCCTGTTTGCCAGAAGCTGGGATTGGGTGACAGGGCATGGATCACTTGATGATAACCTGTCTGTTCATTCCCTTTGGGGCACCTGCCATTGGCCACTGTCGGCAGTCAGGACACTGGGCTAGATGGACCTTTGGTCTGACCCAGTCTGGCTGTTCTTATGTTCTTATGTAGTGTGTGGGAGGCGCTGTAGCAGAACGAGTGTATGGAGGTCTGGTGATAGATGTTGGCTTTGTGTGCTCACCTACCAGACCCTCTGTTATAAATTCTGGCGTTATGGGGTCTCCTCGCTCTAAACCTCTGCTCTATTAAATGCCCTGACTTATGAACTTCATTAACCCTCATCTGAGGCCTGAGGGCTGTTGCTAACTAGTTTAACTTCAGCGTGGTCCAGTGAGCACTGCACTCCTCTTCTGTCACCTGCAGATCTATGAGCTGTACAACGGGGGCTCCATGGCTGTGGCTTATGAGATTCAGCTGGACTCTGTGATGAAAATCCAGGAGGAGAATTTCCAGCACCGTGTGTTTGTCTGTCTGAATCCCAGGGGGGAGATCCTTCCCGGCATGACAAGCCACATCGAGTGGATCTTCTCGCCACTGGAAGCCAGAACATACTCTGTAAGATGCTCCTCAGCATAAACTAGTGATAGTGTCAAGTACTTTCCCTGGGGTGGCTGAGTAGGCCAAGATCCTGCAGCCCTCTCTGTTCGCATCAGAAATTGGCTTGTAGGATTTGATTTAAATCATTTCTCCTCGGGAAACATTGATTTCCCCTGGCACGCTGCCATTGACAAAAAACAATCTGTTGGCTACAGAGGGCAAGCACAGCCTCTGCTGGACTTAGTGCCTGCAGGGGCCTGATGTCACCCCTGGTACTGGTACTGTTCAGCTGCCCTCTGCAGCCCCGTTCTCATGACCCTGCTCACTCACTCACTGCTGGGAGTGTGGGGCCAGCCCCTGGCAGGAGCCATTCAGCCCCACAGCCAGGGTCTTGTCCTCATTCTCGTGCTCCCGGCCAGGGGTCTCTGCTCTGCCTCGTCAGAACCTTAGCTTGCAGGGATCTAGTGTCACTGGCCCCATGGCCAGACAGGGAGCCCCCTGCAGCCCCACCATGAAACTGTGGGGCGAGGAACCAGGGTGAGAACAGAGAGAGCCTAAATACTAGAGACTTTGAGTCTGAGTGGTGTAAAGGGGCCTTGGTGCAAAGAAGAATCAGGCCCCTGAAGTTGCAACACATCCATAATTGGCTGTAGGATCAGACTGGGAAGTCTTTCAAAAGTAGTTACTCCAAAGAGGTGTCTGTTGCACAGTACTGTTCTGTAACCCACATACCCAGCAGGCAGCTAGTGTCCCAGCTCTTAGTGGGTCTTGGGGGGACTTGGCTAGTCAGTGTTGCACAGGTCACTTACTCCAAATGCAGTCCTGCTCCATTAGCAAAGACATTGCTTTGTAAGGGGGTCCCTCAAAATGCAGCCCTGAATTTATCCCTGTTGCCCTTTCTGTGGCAGGTGGATGTTCCCATCCACATCTTGGAGGGAGATTCGGCTCTGATCACCTTCCAGGGAATAGGCTACGATCCACATATTATGGGAGAAACTGCCCAGTTCGACCAAGTCTTGTCTCCTTCAGTGACTCCAGGTTCTTCCAAACTAACAGTGCCCGGGCAGGTAAGCACCAGGTGTGATATTACCATAGCCACAGCATGAGAGAGGCAGTCATTCCAGAAGTGCATGAAAAGGTTTGAAATTGGTGGGTGGCCTCTTTTCTAGAGGCTCTGATTGCATGGGGAGCTCCTTGGCCTGATATTGGAAAAGCCAGATTCCTGCCCACGGTAGCTGTTGTCCTGAAAGACTGTTTACTCGCAATTCCATCTCCACTGGCACCAGAATCAAGATGGTTGCTGGGGTGTTGTCTTGTGACCATCACGTTATTGAAGATTAAAGCTAACTAACAGTCACCTTTAGTGAGTCCAGCAGCTTTTCCTTGGTCATTTATTCATGAAAGGAAAGCTCTGCTCCTTTCATTCCTGGGCCAGCCTTGCACACCCACGTGCTAACAGCAGTACACTAGGCATCACTTGATCCGGACACAGACAGCAGGGCGGCTACTTAAACGGGGCAACTAACAACTTGTTCACAGTGAAAAGTGTAGTGAGACTTGGTTGCTGGCTGCCAGAGCCCAGATCCAGCGGTGGAACACAAGCTGAGAGGATTCAGTGCGATCACTGATGGTGGAGATGCTCTAAGCTGGCAGGGGAGAGCTCTCCTGTTGGTTTAGTAACGCTGCAAGAGGCGGCAGCGGAGAAGCTCTTTTGCTGAGAGGGCGCGGGCTACACTGGCACTTGGGTCACGTCACTCAGGGGGTGGATTATTCCCACTCCTGCGTGATGTAAGTTAGACCGACATAACCTGTAGTGTAACAAGGTCTTAGGGCTGGTCCACACTAGGGGCGGGATCGAACTAAGATACTTCGACTTCAGCTACGCTATTCGCGTAGCTGAAGTCGAAGTATCTTAGTTCGAATTTGGCGCGCTTACCTCGCGTCCGCGCGGCGCCGCGATCGAAGTTCGCGGCTCCCACGTCGACTCCGGTAACTCCGCTCGCCCTGCAGGAGTACCGGAGTTCGAAGTAGCGCGTTCGGGGATCGACTTATCGCGTCCAGACAAGACACGATAATTCGATATCCGATAGTTCGATGGCTACCCGCCGATTTCGGCGGGTAGTGTAGACGGGGCTTTAGTAAGAGCGGAGCAGACTTCCGCACTCTTGTGGAAAGCAAACGGGACAATTTACAATGTGCTCTAGAATGCCATGCATGTCAGTGTCCCTAGGGGGGTCTGAAGCTCGTTAAACTTCTCTAACTCTTCAGTGTAATTAATTAGTGTTTGCAGCACCTTGCACCAGGCTGAGTTATGGAGTCCTTACCTGGAACTCGCAGTCAGGTCAGTGGGGATTTTGTCCAAGTCAGAACCTCAGGATTTGGCCCGCTATCACTGAGTGGGGATCTTCAGAACTTGCCAAAAGAGCAGCTGCTCTGACTGGAGACTCTGGCTTAGCTGGGGCTCTTGTGCTCGAGGGATGTCTCTTGCCTAACCCAGCTGCAGCATGACATCCACCGTGTCATTACACTGCGCAGCCTGGAACCTCCTGCTGCTGGAAGGGGTTGCCACCTTGCCAAAAAGAGACCGCGTTTGTAACCTGGGCAGGGCAGTGGGAGGAGCCACAGGCCCCAGTTTGCTAACCCCACCTTGGAGGACAGGAATGGCCCTGGAACCAGGCAGTAATTGTCTTGTTGGAACAGTATGTCCAGCATTCTATAAATTACTAGTGTACCTGGTGCTAGCCAAACGTGACCCATCGATTGCTGGACATCAGACAGATACAGGGTAGAGCTGTGCATCTGCTCATCTCTCTGGGACGTGCACCCATCTTCTCTGGCTGAAGTTCCTGCCTGGTTTCTCTTTTCCAGACAGCCTTCTTATCCCAGCACAGGATTTGCCTTGGAAACATCCCAGTCTACAGCAAGTCCAGCCGGCTCGTCTTTCTCAACAACGCCTCCGAGAGCGAGGCAGTCATCTTTGCCTGGCACGTTGGCACTTCTAACGCCAGCGAGGTAAGTTCTGCTTTCAGCTCTGCAGCACTGGGCTGTGAAAGGGCCCTGCTGTCTGATTGCATCAGAACAATGGGAGAGCTGGCAGTCTGATGGAGGTGGCATGTACATTAGCACATGGGGGAAGAAGGGTACTTAGAAACCTGAAGGTGATGACTGGGGATTTGGGCAAAGCACAAGAGCTCAGAAGAAGATAGGGAATGGGAGGTCTGGAGACTGGACTTGAGTGGCGTTCTATCTGCATGGAATCAGCAGTAGTGCATCACGCCTCCTGTTTGGAAGCCTGGGTCCCCATCACCCTACCACACCAACGAAACCTGTGCTGGCTCTTTAAATGTGGATCCAGGATCCCTCCCAGGTCTAGTGATTTCATGTGGAGGGCAGCCCGGGAGAATTCCCGAGGCTCTGTTACACCCAGCCGGTGAGGAGAGACATACCGGACACAGGTCACTGTAATGAGTCCTCACTGTGTCTTAGATGCTACAGATCGTACCGGAGATGGGGGTCGTGCAGCCCGGGGAGAGTACCCATTGCATCATCATGCTGCAAGCATCTGGGAACACATGCTTCTACAACGTGGATCTGGTGTGTGAGGTGAGACATGGCAGGTACCTGCCTCTTTCATTGGCTCAGTGATGCCGTCATGTCTCCCTCTAGGGCTGCCCCTACTGCTGACAACAGAGTTCTCCTTTAGCTCACATGCTGGAGGCCATTGGTGTTTAGCACTGGGCATTCGGGGTTCGATCCCCACTCGTGACGGAGGCGTGGCTGTGGCTTGTCACACTAAGATTAACTGTGAGAAATGAGTAATGTACTGGCATGGGGCAGTCACTGAATTGGGGCACTTGCTTCTTGTACTGCTGGGTGCGGAGTGTGTGATGCACCCTTGCTGCTAATACTCTCTTGGGTTCACGTGATATGAGATCGGCCCACCTTTCTGTAGGACTCAAGGCATATCCTCCGAGGTACTGGAAGGCCTGGCAAGGGAAAAGGCTCTGTCCAGCACCGTGGGTTTGAATGCTGACTTGCATGACTGTTGATGGTCATGTATTATGAGCCAGAGAGAGTGAACCATACACTGTCCATGGTCTTACACTGTTGCAGGAAGAATGTGGCAAGGACAGCTCTCTACACCTTCCTGCTGGCCTTGCTCGTTCTAATCGAGGGTTCGTTTCCTAGGTTGTCATGCAGCAGCCACTGGCTGAGTACGAGAAGGCGCTCCAGGAGTGGGAGGCTGAGAAGCAACGGCAAACTGTGGAATTCACCATCACCGAGCAGGACCTGGGGGCCGAGAGCAATCTGAAGCAGCATGCCAGAGTAAGGGACAGTTCCTGGGGATTCTCAGCTCCCCAAAGGACAACACGCTTCTTTGTGTGTAATTTGTTTTTCCAGCTTCTCAGCTGCAGAGGAGCATCTGGGTTTCAGTGAGGAACCTTCTCTAAAAATAAACCCCGCTGGGCCGATGACAGGCAAAGGGGTCATGTGATTTTCTCACGCTCACGTGGTCAGTTGCTCCCTGGCTATTAGAACCCAAGATGATCTTGGCTCCTAGTCTTTTGCTTTACCCACAAGAATACCTCAGTCCCTTCTGCTGCATGTGTAACACTGGAGAAGGGCTGGCATATGTGGTAGTTTTGTAAGGAAATCAAAATGATCCTCGTCCAGCAAACTCTGAATTTACTAAAGATCATCTGAAACTTGGAAGGGAATATCTGATCAGAGCCTGGTGAAGAGCAGAACCAGAGGCTCTGGAAACTGACCAGCTGGGGAGTGAGATTGCTCTGTTGCAGTTGGGAGGGGGTAAAACAGAACCTGGTTCTCGTTTCCCTTCCTCTAGAGCTCGTCAGACTCCTCTGCAGAAGAAAAACTCGCCAAGTCGCCTGCTGTGACCAGACAGTGCAAGGTAAGATGGCTCCATCCCCGGAAGTGGAATGAGCCCAGCAGTGAGATAGTGGGGAATGCGGGGCGAGGAGGGTGGCTGGCTGGGGAGCACAGAGCCAGCAGAACTCTAGCCTGCCAAGCTGGGAGGAGGCGTTGGTACATAGAAGAATTAGGCTGTTTGGCTGTGACTGTCGGCTGCCAGCTTTACAGACGAGGTGGGTTAAATTAGAACCAAACATACATTGATGGCTGGAGATCAGATGCTGCTGGGTGAAAGGTTTGGCACCGTGGACAGAGGGTTTTGTCTGCCACGCGGTTCATCAGCAGCGTGTTGGGGTGTCTCGAATGTGGGCTGCTCCGTGGGGGGCTGTATTAAAGGGCTGTGAGATGAAGGGTGTGACCTTAGAGAGGGTCTCAGGACCCAGGGAGTTCGAAGAGCAGGGGCTGTAGGGCAGACTGGGACTGAAGATGACTCTGTGCATCTAGCATGATGAGTCCCTCGAACTGCCAGCGCCAGCCCAAGGAGATCCCTGGGGCAAGTGTGGGGCTGGGGCTTTCACCAGACATCAGACTGGAATGGAAGGGAGGCTGGCTGGGGAAGGGGGATGACTGAGAAGGGGACAGCAGTTTAGGTGGAAGCTGCAGGCTTTTACTCTAGTCCCTGATTGGAACCTGCTAGCGATGCTCCACCTCCCCGGTGTGAAATGTGTAGGGAGGGGGCGTCCCTGACAGAAATGTCACTAATTCCCCTTTGTCAGCAGAGAAGCCAGGGCGTGACCATAGAGACTGAATTACCCTTTCACCCATGGGACTGTCTTCACTGCAGAGTTAACACGAACTCTTCCCGGTTTGCCCCAAGCCCCTCCCAGCCGTACACAAAACCCTCTCACCTGAGACCGATGGTGCTGTGAACTGAGGCTAGCTGGCATGACTGGGGGTTAGGCTTTCACGGGGGCTGGTAGCAGGCGACTCTGGAGTGAAGATGCTAAATCACTCGAGTGCCAATAGTCTTCCAGTGCATTCCTACAATTCCACCTGTTCCCAGCTGGACTGACAAGTTGTCCCTCAGTTCACTGGGAAAGAATCAGAAGGACTCAGCTTAATGCAGCGCAGAGAACTCTGGGGTCTGCCCCCAGAAGTCCAGGCGACTCACTTGGGGATGCGCAGTGACTTGGGCAGAGGCTTTGCCGTGCGGCTGTTCACCCCTGGGCTGGACTAACCCGGGCACTCAGGCCTGGGTGCCGATCACCCAGGCTAACACTGTCATGAAAGGAGCTCTCTGCAGGTCAGGCTGAGGCGCCGGGTCTCGGGCAGCGTAAGGAGGAAGTTGGCCCTGCTGCTAACCTGTTGCAAGGCTGGGTAGAGGGGTCAGTCTTCACTTCATCCCTTTTGGCCTCTGTGTTTTGACGCTTCCTCCTTCTCTGGTCACTGTGTGGATGGTAATGTGAGATCAGGTGTCGGCACCCAGTTCTGTTCACTTCCTGCTCCAGTGCTGAGTGCTGAAGGAGAAGTTAGTGCCTGCAGTAGGCTCAGTAAAGGGCTAATTTTTCTTCTTCCCCAACAGACTCTGCCCCCCATTAAAAACCTCCTTGCGCCCAATCCACCCGTCAGCCGCAGTCAGAGGAGGCACCTGATGGACAAAGAAGCCAGTAGACTGTGGGCCAAACCAGAGCCTCCCAAGTCCCATCTGCTACACCTCGGAGTGACAGCCAGGTCCCATTCCATGGACGACTTCCTGAGTAACTTCTGCTCTGAGCTCCCCAAATTCTTCCTTTGCCGGTAAGAAAAGACAGGCCTCTTGTTTGGAATTACATCTCCACCTGACCCAGAGCTCTTCCTGCTCCGACGCGCGCCTGTGCACGCCGACTCGACCCTCGGACTAGAACACGGCAGCTGTTTCACAGTGCACAGCCATTGCATCGGGACAGGAAGTGACAAAGGATGTTTCTCCGTGAGCTGCAGGGGGAATTTAGGGAGGCTGAATCCAGCAGCCTGAGCTGAGATCTGGCTGGGATAACAGGTTTGGCACCTGGCTCTTGGAAAGTGAAACCGGGGATCTGTAATGCTACTGTGTTCCTTTACCTCAGGGGTTCTCAAACTGGGGGTCGTGACCCCTCAGGGGATCGTGAGGTTATAACATGGGGGTTGCGAACTGTCAGCCTCCACCTCAAACCCCGCTTCCCCTCCAGCATTTATAATAGTGTTAAATATTTTTTTTAATGTGTTTTTAATGTATATGGGGGGGGGGGGTGTCTCACTCAGAGGTTTGCTGTGTAAAAGGGGTCACCAGGACAAAAGTTTGAGAACCACCAAGTGGCCCCTTGTCTTCCTCTCCGCTGCCTCCAGCCCTGGCTCAGAAACCACCAGCTGATTCCCTGCCTGGCCCAGGAAGAACGATGGTCTGATCTGCGCGTGCAGGGCTCTGCCGCTGGGGGGGATCAGGGCAGCGCTCTGCTCATTGTCAGCAGCACTAAATCCCTCAACGCCTGGTGCCCCGGGTTGGAGCCAAGCAAGGGCCGAGCTCCCGGCTCTCTCCCATCGATGCACATGCACTGTAACCCCCGAGTGCACTGACACGTGCCTGGAGAGTTGGTAACGGACTGGGATGGCTCCTGGCAGACACCTGGGGCCTGAGACCCTCTCACTGATCCTGATGTGAATGAGGAGCAGTTCCTCTGGAGGGGCGAATCGGGCCCTTTGGGGGATGGTGATTGAGGGCTTCAATCACAGCTCTCTGGAGTGAGCTGCCAGCACATGTCCTCTCTCCTGCTGGCAGCCTCCCTGCTCACACCTTCCCTGAGTCTTCTGTTGGCCCAGGTAATGCATGTTGGCTGGCGCACAAGGCTGCTGCTTGGAATCGTAGGCAGGGAGCACAGGTCCCTCAGCCGTGGCGCTGAGAGCCAGGTTTCAGACTGGCTGCAATTTATTGGCATCCGTAAATCCCTGTGGAACGACACTGATCTGGTCATTGCACGTGCCACCAGAGATGGTTGCTGCTTGTCTCCGCAGTGCCTGCGTGTGGCACGGGGTGGGGGGGGGGGCTCTTTCAGTCCATTCTCTCACGCAGAAGTGCCGCTCTGCTCCACAATGGCACTTCTATGCCCTCCCTTGTTCCCCTTTGCTTCCAGCTGTTTGCCCGCACCGCAGGCCCACTGTTCTACAGCATTGTCCCGCCGATGGATCCTGCAGGGTCCCGGGAGAGAGACAGGCCGTGTCTTTCCAAAGCCCTGTTGTGTATCCTCAGAGCTGCGGTAAAAATGATTCTCTCTGCGCCAAAACTTACTCGGTGCAAGGTTGGGTGAGCTAGGTGTTCCAGCCTCTAGTGATGTGCTTGATGCTACCAACTCTAATGACCTGATCCCATCCTGGTTTCCCTCAGGCCCCCTGCCACGTTCCAGGCACTGCATTTTGTCTCTGAGGCCCCCTCTGCTTTCTCTCATTGTGCAGGCATCTCCAGGAGACGGTGGGAGACAAGGCTGTGGACAGGAGGAAGGATGAGGGAGGCGTCAGGACGGACCCTGTTCTTCTGGCGCTGGCTGGCTCTTCCGAACAGGAGATGCAGGTGGTGACTGACCTGCTGACTGCTGTGATCAGGTACAGGCTCCCCTTTCCTTTCGGAGTCAGTGTCCCCCCGCTGAAATAGGGGCTGCGTGGGGGGGGGACTGCTGCAGATGGGCCCGATTCTCCGCTCCGTTCTACTGGCCTTCCACTGGTGGGAACGTGGTGTCAGACCAGTGGCGTGGAATGGGGAATCGGGCCTGCGAAAGACAGAAGTGCAGGAGCCCTACCCTGGGGATTGGGCATCGCCGGCCATGCTAAGCCAGGAGTGCGATGGCTGAACAGAGGGTGTACACTCCCTCGCGTGCCCGCCAGCTGCTGGGGAGGAGCTGTACTAAATATCCGTGCAGCTCCTCCTCCTGTGTGGCTCCCAGCTGCTTGCTGGATTCTGGAGCTGTCGTTTGTCCTGGCTTCAGAGGCAGTGCCAATCCCCCTGCCGTGGCCTTTGCACCGCACCCATCTGCGGAGTGGGACTAACTGGCTGTCCAAGCTCTGGGCACAGGCACTGAGGGATCGATGCCATCTTCCCCGGGGCTAGCAGGGGGCCAAGCTGGCCACTGACTCGAGTGAGAGCATCTGGCTTACAGTGATCCCTAGGGGTCATTACTCTGGCAAGGACATCAGCCTCGCGGGCATGCATCTGCTCATGCCAGAGGTGTTGTTTCTGATCCCTTTGTTCCTTTCCCTCCCATCGCAGAGGTCTGCTGGAGGACACCCAGTTCCACCAGGCAGTGAGCAGGAGCCTGGCCGAGCCCATGCCTTATTTCCACCAGTTCTGGACTGCAGAATCAGCAAAGCACCAGGGCAGGAAGCGAAGCCCGGGTGGCTCCTCCAGAGCGTCTCCTTCCCCAGCCCCTTGTGCTAAGGACAAGCCGGGAGAGGAGGAGGAGAGGCAGGAAGAACGTGAGAGGAGCCTGGTCACCTCTCCCAGGGCGGCTGGGGAGGAGTCTCCGGATAGCTTGCGTGACATCCTTCACCAGGAACAGCTCCGGGAGGAGAAGGAGACAATCACCAGGTGAGGAGGGGCCCCGGCCGGGGTGATGCAGGGAGCACGAATCTGTCTCCCCCCTCTCACATTGTACCTCCAGTGGGCTAGCCGTGCACTCCGTGTGGCCACCCACTGAGTTCTCCCACGCCGCCTGCTAGCCACCCTCCTCTTGCATAGGGAGGTGCAGCCTGAGCAGACAGCAAGTCCCAGCATGCATTGCTCCTAACCCGAATGCAGTGTAGCAGAGGAGAGCAGCTGTGGACAGAGTGATTCAGTGCAGATGAGGCAGGGTTTTCGGGCTCCTGCCCATCAGCCCCCGATTCAGGCACAGTCTGTGCCGAGAGGGCGGCTGGGCTACTCCAGGGGAGGGCGTGGGGTCAGGTGCTGCATTTCTCCGCTCTCGGTGCAGCTGGCCGTGGCACCTGCTGGAGCCCTGTGTGTGCTGGGGGAATCCCAGCTGCCCACACTGCAGGGCCTGCGCCCATGGACAACCTCTCCTGCGGCATTAAACATCCCAGCCTGCACCTCCGGGCTCTCTAGGCTGCCTGCGTTCGGGAACCTGCTGGAGCTGGTGCTGGAGAACATGCTCCAGAACATAATGGTGGAGGCCAGCCGCGGCGAGGTGGTTCTGACGGCCCGTCCCAGGGTGATCGCCCTGCCCCCCTCCTCCGCCCAAAGGTAAGGGGAGGGAATGCCTTGCAGAGGCCTCGCTGTGTCCTGCGTAGCACACCTCCACTCCTGTCGTCCCATCTGCCAGCAGCTCATGCGCCATGGGTGAAATGGGCAGGTTCCTCCCAGGGAGAGCGACCACCACCCCGCTGCAGGATCCAGAGGGGGCAGGAGCCTGGCACATGCACAGCAGCTGCAGGAATGGCCCAGGGCACTGGAGAATCCAGGCCAAGGGTGTGGGCTCCGGGGGTGGGTCGTCTAATTCCTTTCCAGCGGGGGAAGCGGGGCGGACGGGTGGACACCTGTCGTTTGGAGCCTTACAGTGCACTCGTTACCCCCTGTTTAATAGGGGGTGGCTGAGCAAACGTCCAAACCTTCCTCACGCTGGGTACCATTTTAAAACGTGGCCTGTGCATTTACCCCGGGGAATTAGGAGCGCGGTGGGGGAGGAATGTGGGTCCAACTCCTGCCTGCTCATGGGCACACGCTCCGCGTCCGTGCGAAAGTCCTGGTGCGATGTGCGGGCAGTCGTGCCGTGTCTCAGTGCCTTTGGATGTGCCAGAGGAGGTCGCCCTGGGTGAGGCCAGGGGGCCAGCTGTGTGTGAGGACAAAATCCCACCCTTAGTAAGCATCTGTCTGTGCGATTCTGGATTCCCACAAGCCCTGAGCTGGGCTGGGTCAGCAGGCGAACGATCCTCAGTAGGTATCTATATCCCAGAGCCTAATGGAGCAGCAGCCAATGCCGATGCTCACGCCTGGCAGCCCCATAACAGGACTTCACTGCAGCTGTGAACCCGCACGCCTCTCCTGAGCTCTGACCCACCAAGAGAAACCTGGGGGGTGTCCCGGAGTCCCCGGGCGATGCTCTGGGACTGCTCCCTACGAAGCCAGGCAGGACTCTGGGGGAGCCTCCTCTCCCTCGGAGCAGACTGTCTCCAGGCAAGAAGCTTACGCAGCTTTGACCTTCCGGGCATTCAGCATCCCCTTCCACACCGTGCCCTTCCCCACAGCGAGTCCCCACAGGCGGGGTCCTGGGGAAGCCAGAGGGTCCTGCACCCCAATTCCGCAGTCAGACGTGACTCTCAGCCAGCCAGTAAAACAGAAGGTTTATTGGATGACAGGAGCATGGTCTAAAACAGAGCTTGTCGGTACAGGAAACAGGACCCCTAAGTCAGGTCCATCTTGGGGAGGCAGGAAGACCAGAGCCCGGTCTGGGCCTCCCTCCATTTCCCCAGCCAGCTCCAAACTGAAACTCCCTCCAGCCGTCTCACTCAGCCTCCCCCCGGCTCCTCCCCCAGCCTTTGTCCAGTTTCCTGGGCAAAGGTGTCACTTGGCTCCACCCCCCCTCCTGGGTTCTCATGTTACCTGCTCAGGTATCTTCCCTCAAGGAAAGTCTCCCATCCCCCAATGCAGACAGTCCCAGCCAAACTCCCCTGCAACCTTCCCAGGTCCATCCTCCCCCCTCCCTGCTGCCTCACAGGCCCCCCCCCAGGGTTCAAAGAAAACATTAAGAACATCCCCACTTTGTCACAGGGGTACTTCCTTAAAGGTCTGAGGCAGCTGGCAGAGCTCTCGCCCGTTGCTTGTGGGCGGGGCCGGAGAGGCCAAGGGAGGCGGGTTTCATCTAGCAGGGCCGGGCACTGAGAAGCCATTTGCATGAGGGAAGGGGCAGCTGTGGGTGCTGAGGAAGGGGAGCGTGGGCAGGGCAGCGGCATTCGGGGCGAGGCCAGAGGCACAGTGTTTGGGATGGGGTGGGAGAGGCTTGGTGGTTGACATGTGAGAGCCTGCCCGTCTCCTGGCCTTACGGGGGCGGCTCCTCCTGCTGGATCCCCCAGGGCTGTTTGGTGGAGGAGGAGGGTGACTTGCAGGAGGAAAGGCCACAGGCCGGATGCTGCCAGATCCAAAGGGAATCTCTTCTCTTTCAGAGGCATCAGCCCAGCCACGCCTGGCCACCCCGCATCGCTGTGGCGCACGGCAGGGCCTGGGCCCAGCCTCCCCTCTGAAGGCAAGGAAACCGAGGGCTACCCTCAGATCGTCCTGTCCGCCTAGATGGCCGGCGTGGCTCAGAACCGCTGCCCACACTAGCTGAGTTCAGCGTTCAGTCTGCTCTCTGAGGAACAGCAGCGGCCACAGCCCCTACTGGAATCCCCCACAGCAGCCGGCTCCTGGGGACCAGGCCTTCTCCACTGCTGGCCAGGTCAGAGAGGAGCCAGCCCCAAGACCGGAGGTGGGTGGCTGTGCCCAGGGGAGTTCAGCCACCTGGCAGAGTGTGGCGGGCGTCCTGCCGTGCAGCGAGCTGGGCATACGGAGCGGGACTCTGTCGGTGACGTGTCCCCCGCATGCCCCAGGTCGTCCCTGGGGGAGGGATGTGGTTTTTGAACACGCCTACTTTGAAATCGAGCCTGCCGCTGACGACTCCCTCCCTGCGCGCTGTTCCGGTTCACACTCACTCTCTGCAGTGGCGGCAGGAACCCAGGCCCTTCTGCTGCCTCGATGCCCAACGTCAGCGAAACTGGGACGGCCCGCCCGCCGTGCAGCTACCTGGTTGGCTGCAGCTGACTCCCTCGGGTGCTACCCCCAAATAAAACAGGCTGTATGGCCCTGCCATTCTCTGGGAGAGTGTGATGTGGCCAATGCGTCCGGACTGAGCTCCTGCCACAGCTGGGTGTCCCCCTTGCCGCCCAGAGTCCTGTTATGGCACATGGGCCCCTGCAGAGCCGGTCATGCTGCTCCCCCGGGGGTGGGGGGAATTGGGACCCCTGGGGACTGTGCATGGCTTGTCTGTGTCTCCCCCTGAGCACCCCGTGGCCTGGCAGGCAGAACAGGGCCAAGACCCAAGTGTCGGAGGAGAGAGGCTTCGCCCTAAACAGGCAGGGTTAGCAATTGCCAATAGGTGGCACCAGCACCATTAGTAAAAGTACCAAATGGTTCAGCCAGACTCCCGGCCAAGGCCCCCCCTGCTCCCAGGCTTTGTGGGCTCTGGGGAGTGGCTGGGCAGGGGGAGTCAGTCCAAGGAGCCCCACCCCTCCTGCCAGCTCCTGCGTGGGGTAACACGAGGGGGCAAGACGCAGCTCTGGCCTCCCACCTCTACCCCTTTTTCCAGCCATCTTGTGGGCACATGCCTGGCTGTGAGCCGGGCCAGCCGTACTGTGCCTAGCACACAGGGCAGTGCGGGCTGGCACCATGGTCCTGGTGCCCAGCAGCGCTGGCACTGCATGTTCCTCTACTTTTGGGTCCTGTGGTACTGAGCTGATACCGCTGGTGCCTGGGGAGTGAGGGAGGGGTGTATGCCCCAGCTGCCCAGAGCAGTGCTGGCAGGGGGTACAGGAGGTGCCTGCTGTACCCGGGGACATGACACAGCTGAACCCAGCCGTTGCTTGTTTGTAAATGTCCCCGAGCCGCAGGGCTGGGCTGTTCCTGTTGTCAGAGACACAGCGAGGGCCCATCTGGCTGCTCCAGAGCTCAGTCAGGTGCCTGAGGGCTCCAGATGGAGTCTGGATCCTTCTCCTGAGCAGCGTGCTCCCTGCCTCTGAGCCGGGGCTCCAGTTCTCCCCCAGCAGGGCCTTCTGCTCGCCCGAACTGAGCACAGCGGGAGGGACCACCGCCCAGCCCAGCTCATCGCACCGGGGCGCTGGGCGGAGCCTGTGCTCTGTGGCTGCCTGGCCGGGGTGACCCTGCCCCAGCCCAGTGGAATGCTTGGCACAGCTTGGGTCGGGATTCTGGCACATCATGCAAGCTCACCCTGGCTGGGGAGGAGACGAGCTGGTGCTGGTAATGCAATAGGGGGCACTCTCCCGTCCGAGTCAGTGCTGGTTGTAGTCTAGGGGCGCTGTACTGCAGGGAGCGGGGTGGGCGAATCGTTCGGGGGTGCTGTCCCCCTCCCCTCTGAATCAGTGCAGACCTCAGCGTCCCAGCTCGGGGAACGGGGCTGCTGGAGGGAACACTCTTTTAATGAGGTGAGAAATGGACATGCTGACTCCTGGATCACACCAAGAACCGGGGTGAACCCAGTGCCCAGGCTGAGTCCTGACACGGAACTCCCTCCTGCCATGTCAGCTGGCTGCAGGCTTCTTCCTGTCGCAAAGCGTCCTTTCCCCTGGGGGTTTCAACGGCTCGCGGGAATTCTCCCCAGCTGCAGTGCTGGGCCAAAGGAATCCTGGGGCTGTCCGCTCCTCCGTGGGAACCGATCCCAGGCCCAGCAGGTTGAAAGCACAGGCCTCTACCGCTTAAGCCAACTGACCCCTAGAAGGGGAAAGGCCCAGACAATCCATACGCAGCGTGGATCCCATTCATTAGCTTGCTTTGAGCTCCCGGTAACGAGAGCTCTTCCTCGCCCCTCCAGCTCAGGGAGGATGGGGCTGAATCAGCAAAGGGAGGGTTCCTGGGTGTCAGTCGTGGGTGGGATCCCTGTTTCCTGGGGGTATTTCTAACCTTGGTGACAGCACCTGAAAAGCAAGACTTTGCCTTTGTCAGAGAAGCTCAGAGACCGGTGCCGAGAGCTGCAGAAGTACTGTGACGAAGTGGGGGGTTTTCTTGGTTTTTTTCCATGTTTTCCAGTGGTTTGCATGCAGAGGGGGTGGGACTCAGTGTCCCTGGGGGTTACTGGTTTAACAAGGTGAGAGGAAAGGGAGTTTGTGGTTACACAGGACCGGAGAGGGAACTTGGGACCCCAGCCAATGGCCTGGAGGATGGAGACCCCAGCAACTGGTGACCTGACGACCCGGAGACCCAGCTCAGGAGTCGCAGCCGGTTCTGGCCAGTGGGAGGACAATGGGCTGCGGGAAGAGGACCCCGGTGACCTGACCAGCCGGTTCCAGCCAGAGGGGCCAGAGGAGGGCTGAGAGGACAGAAGAGGGGAGAGGAGGCCGAGGCGACCCTGTTTACAACCCTGTTTCCCTGGAGAGAAGACAATGGACAGAGATGGGGCTTGGGGCCGGGGGTATCAGATGCCCAGCTGGGAAGCAGGGGGGCTCGGGGCTGGAGAGGGGGAGCAGGCAGAGCCCACCTGGATGCAGGGAGACTGGGATGTGCTGGGCTGAGGGAGGCCAGGCCTGAGGCCCTGAGAGTTTCCTGTGCTGGGTTCAACGCTCAATAAACCTCCTGTGTGACGCTGGCTGAGAGTCGCTCTGGTCTAGGGAACGGGGGGGGGGCATCGTCCCCTTCGGGGGGTGGAGGCCCCGGGGGTCCCGAGCGAGGGACTCCCTGAGGGGGCCCACGGCAGAGACAGACGTGCTAAGGCTCAGAGAGGTGCGGCTCCAGGAGGCGGAGGGGCTTAACCCCTGAGAGAGAGTGGACCCTCGAGAAGGGCTGTCTCACTGAAGGGGGTTCCCCCCACGGACCGCACGGGGCCAAGAGTGGGCCCGATCTGTGAGTCTGTGACAAGTACATAGACAGTAGGCTGGAGAGAGAAAGCCAAGAAGGCTACCCCTGGACAGACAGACCCATGCCATGCGGTTCACAGGGTTTCTTTTGGCTAATTTCTTCCCAGGCGCATCCCAATTCTCTCTGTCCCTTGGAAGAAAGCTCTGTAGAGGTGGCGTGGCAGGAGAGTCTTCGCTCTGCCCTGTACTGTGCTCTTCAAATATAGTGATCGGGGCAAATTCAATAGGGAGAAACGGCACAAAGCTGCCCAAACTCCTGTCCCAGCAGCAGCACGATCCCAGACTTCCAGGGGACACCACCCCCCCAGGCTCAGCAAGCATCTCAGACAGACAGTCACCTCAAAGGGGTATTTCTCCACAGAGTCCCCTACCCTGGTTCACAACATTCAGCCCGGGATCTGCTCCCCTCCTCCGTCTCTGTCCTCGGATCTACATCATCGGGGCCAAGATGCACCTGTGCACCCCAAGGGTGGGATCCCACCACATCGAGATGGGGAACAGACCCAGGGGTGACCTGGAAAGCTCCGAGGCAGGATGATCTAGTGGTTTGAACATAGGAACAAGCACTCCTGCCTTCTAGTCTGATGCCCTCTGGGTCTCAGCTCCCCTCCCTCGTGGGGTGGCAGGATGACTGGGTTAATGTTTGGAAAGTGCTAAGCGTTATTATATGTTTAATGGCATAATATTGAAAAGCAAACAGACCGTGTGTGTAGCCTAGATGCAGTGTGATGCCTGGGGAACAGCTTTCCTGTTAACAGCTCACATCCTGCCCCGGGCGCTGGGGGGTTTGTTGGCGACAGATCCGATCCTTCCGAAGAAACGGGAGATTGATGTTTATTGTCCATTCTCTGCCGTCAGGCTGTGATGAACCGAGACTCCCCCAGCTCTGCCCTGTTGGCCTTTTCTCACACATGGGTCCATGGCTGTTAGGTGCAACTCATCTTATTCTCTCTCTCTGGGCCATATTTAATCTCTGGGGTTGCTGCCTTCAGCAGAGTTACGCCAGTGATGGCTCTGGCTCTCCAGGGAGCATCTCTTTAGAGGGATTGAGAGACGATGCGAACAAGCTGGAAATACAGCGTGTGCCACCCGCCATCATGGATTCTGCCTCGGACGTTCTGGAGAAAAGTTACTGAACGTTTCGCTTTGGTGCCAGTTTTCATCTCCCTCCACCTGCAAACCCAGGTTGCCATAGTTACCACATCCAGGCCTTGGAGTGACAGGAGAACGTGCATACAATTAAAAAACTTGTACCAAAGGTCGAAAGAGCTTGGAGAATCTCTCCAGCTAGCTGCTAAACCTTCTTCCCCTCAGCTGCTTCACCGGAAGGTGGAACTTACGGCACCACCACAGGATGCGGGCCCAGGACTCCTGGGTTTTACACCCAGCTCTTCTACTCGCTTGCCATGTGATCTTGGGCAAGTGACTTCATCTTGTTTATCCCATTTGTACAATGGGCAACACTGAACTTACTCCTCCGTGGAGGAGAGAACTGACTTCACCCAGGCTTGGGAAGTCCTGCCAGGAGAGGGAAGGTGCTGTAGAAATGCCAAGTGCCCATTTCAAGATGCCAGGGTGCCACCGTTTTGTGACCGAGCATCATGAGAAGCCCCAGGGACGGAGGGAAACACCTTGAGAAGCCCCTGGGATGGAGGGAAACACCTTGAGAAGCCCCAGGGACCGAGGGACACACCTTGAGAAGCCCCTGGGATGGAGGGAAACACCTTGAGAAGCCCCAGGGACGGAGGGAAACACCTTGAGAAGCCCCAGGGATGGAGGGAAACACCTTGAGAAGCCCCTGGGATGGAGGGATAAGCTGTCTGTAGTGCTGGAAACCTGCTTGCCCAGCTCTGCTGGGAGAAAGCTTGGGGCCGTAGCCTTGCTGTTTGCTGAGAAATCACACAGTCAACCTGCCATCAGGCCAGGCCTGAATGCTGACCGCCCAGTACCCGGGGCCGTGTCATTTCCAGCCCCTAGGACGTGCTGCATACTCAGGCCCTGCTTTTGCCTGGGGCGTGTTTGGAGGGAAAGGAGGAAGAATTTTGTGGTCTGTTCCCTGAGGGTTGGGGTGTTGGATGTTTCCCAGGAGGGCAATAGATAGATCTCCGAGGGGTAAGGACTGACGTCTCCTCTGACTAGGAGCAGGGAGCTCGGCGCAGCTCTAAGGAGATGCTCTCCGCCCGGTGCTAGATATCAGGAGAGATTGGTCGCCATGGATTTCATACCATATGCACACCTTGCCTTTTCTCCTCCGCCCGCCGCTCTGCTGCCTGGGCCCCGCTTCTGGGGAGAGCCCGAGGGGGGAGAACAGAAGGGATCCTGACTCCTTAAAACATTTAACACCAGGCGAGTCACTCCATTGTCTGGGAGACAATGAGATGAGAACAAAACCGCACCTGGGCTGGGATCACCGGTGAGCACCGTGTGTCTGCACCGCGCGGCTCTGCCGCCCCGCGCTCCCCCCTCCTGCCCGCCCAGGGCCCTGCGCCGTAGCGGCCTCGTGTGTGGCGCAAAGACGGGGAGAACCTCAGCCCTAGAGATAGTCCACCCCATGGGTCCCCGGGCACTGTGTGCCGGTGAGCAGTGAATGGCTCCAACGGGTCCCTTGGGCTCCTTTCCCTTGTATGGGGCGTGTCCCCTTGGTCTGTACAATTCATTATCGGTGTGGTGGCACGTAGCGGTCCCAATGCAGAGCAGGGCCCCAGCGCGCCGGGTGCTGTACAAACACCATGAGAGACAGTCCCTGGCCGAAGGAGATTGCAGTTGAAATAGACAAAACAGACAAAGGATGAGGGGGAAAGAGGATGAAGTAACTTCCCCAAGGTCACGCAGCAGGACAGTGGCAGAGCCAGGCATAGAACTGACTCTCAGCCAGTCCCCACCCACTAGGCCGAACAGCTCCAGTAACTCAGGGCACTGGACTGCTCCAAGGGTTGGGCCTGGAGCCTCCCCTGGCCGTGTCTGACCCAGGCCAGGCCAGCAGGGGCAGGAGGCGCTCCCCTGATGGCTGCTTGGTGGCCCTTGTCTGCAGTGCGGGGGGGCCTCAGTCTGGTTCCTAGGGGGGCCAGGGGTCTGCATGACTAGCCACCGTCCCGTGTGAGAAGCTTGTCCTGCCCCTGCTGTGCGGGTACCTAGGGGACTCGGGCTCCAGCGCGGTCTGTCTGGGGGAAAGGGTCACACGCAGCCACAGCATCAATTCACCTGCTGGGGCTCCTGCATGTGGAGGGAAGCTAGTCCGGCACAGAGCTCCCCTCACTCCCACTGCGTTCACACTGGGGTCGCTCCATCGACTGCAGGGGGGTGACTCCTGCTTTACCCCAGCCAAGTTCAGAGTCGGAGCAGGGCCAGGGGGCTCCGGAGCAGGGCCTGGGGGCTCCGGAGCAGGGCCTGGGGGCTCTGGAGCAGGGCCAGGGGGCTCCGGAGCGTTTCTACTGGAGCCTGTCGCCGTATCTTGGACATATTCTGGGTGGCATCTGCTGCAACTGGACATGTGGTTGCTTAATCCCCTGGCATTACCATTGGCTTGGTACCGCACCAGACCACTATCAAATGAACAGGGCCCCCATGAAATGGATTAAAAGCGGGCTCACGGAGAGGTCTCCAGGTGTCACTGTGAACAGGGACGACTCCTCGAACCAGGGAGTGGTCCTGCAGGGATCGGTTCTTGGCCTCACGCAATTTAACAGCTTCGTCACTGACCTGGGAGAAACCCCCAACCCTCCCGGATACAGTCTGCAGGTGACACAGGAATGAACTAATGAAGTGACAGGTCGCGGATCCCGAGCGACCCGGCTTGCTTGGCAAACTGGGCCCTGCTAACAGTCGGCGTCTGAACCCGGCTAGAGGGAAAGGGGCACCGCTGGGGACAGGGAACGCAGGCCGCCCCTACGATGGGGGCCTCCCCCCCCGGCTTTCCCAGTCCCAGCCACACCCGTGTCCTGCCAGGCCCTGCCAGAGCCGTTTACCCTCCTCCGGCTCTCGCTCCTTTGCCCCATTCCCTCCTTCCTTCCTTTCCCTTTGGAAAGCCTCCTCTGCGCACCCCCCGCCCCGCCCCACGGCTGCAAAGTGAGCCAGGCAGGTGGGTGGAAAAGTGACAGCTGGTGTTGTTCCAGGGCAGGTTAATGAGTGTCTCCGCCTCTGGCCCCCTCCAGCGCCCAGGCTCCTGGCAGCCCAGCCGGCTCCCATTAACAAAGCCGCCCTGGGGAGTCTGCAGAGAGCCCTGCTCTGGCTCTAATCTAGGTGGGCTAATCACCTCCCCTGCCCAGCCTGCCTCCTCTGGGTCAATATTTGCGCTGAGCAAACACAGAGGCTGTGACAGGTGTGCTGGGAGAAGCTCTCCATTGACAACCCAGCCCTCTGCCCTGGCTCTGCACAGCCCCCCTTGCTCACTGGGAAGCCAGCGCTATTTTGATCAGGGCTATAAAAGCCCCACCGAGCCGCCGGCGCCCTCATTTTCTGCTCAGGAGCCAGCCGGAGAAGGTGAGCGACTCACCTGGCCCCTGCCAGCGTGTCACCGGAACCAGGTGAGATCCTGCTGCCTGCGGGGCCTGGGGCTGCGGCTGGGACCGGGGCTGTCCTCAGCCCAGACTGCTCAGGGCTCCTGGGGGCTGGACCCCCCCGTCGGGCTGCAAGAGAGGCTCTGAAATACCAGGGACTTTCCCTCCGATGCCCCAGGGACTCTCACCCCGGAGAGCAGAGGGAACGGGGCTCGGCTTGGCAGGAGTCGCTTACCCACCTGCAGCGTCTCTCTCACTCCCTCTCCTCCTTTTCTTCTCCTCCCTTTTCCCTTCCTCTCTTGCTCCCTGCCTTTCTCTGCCCCTCTCTCCTCCTTCCTTCTCTTTTCACTACTCCTGCCCCCAGCCCTTTAACTCCCCTTCTCCCTGCTCTGTTTGTTCCACCAGGCTGCACCTTCCGGACTTTCCCCCGGGGCGAACCAGTTCCAAGCCCAGGGCTCCTGCACATCAGATCCAAGGGGCGGAGAGACCCGACGAGGCGTCTTCCCCTTGCCTGGTTGTTGGCTCGGGCCGGGGACGGGCGCAAGCGGCCGAGCCCGGAGCAACCTCTGCACTTGCCTGGCGTCGAGCCCCACGTGCAAGACCTGACGTGAACGTTTTGTTCGTTCGGCTCGCGTTAGGCAGGTCCAGCCTGTCGGCACGCCTGCGACACACCTGCGACACGTGTGCGATGTGCGTGCACGCCATGCAGTGCCCGTGCAAGGTGCACACTCGGTGCACATGCAACGTGTGCATCACCGCCGTGACTTGTGAATCATGTGTGACGTGCAACATACACGAGTGGCACACAACCCCCGGCCAACATGCAGGGAAGCTACATACATGTCAGCTGAGGTACACGCGATGTACACACGTGAGATGTGCCAGCCACACAGTGTACACACCCCCAGAGCCCCAGGGAGCTCCCGGCAGCAGCTCGGGGGAGGGAAAGGGGAAGGCCAGAGTTACCCCCTGCCCGTTCGCCCCGTCCGTTCTGCCTTGCCGCAGGGACTGGCTCAGCGGGGCTGGTGCTCACCTGTATTTCACCCCAGGTAGGTCTCAATGTTCCCCTGAGTTCAGTGGACTCAGCAGCTGCCAGCAGCCCAGCTGGGCAGCGGTAGGGGGATGGGGTGGGGGGGTCACGTCTCTCCGTACAGCCCCCTCCCCCCATACTTGGTCTCATTAAGTATTTGCAGCCAGCTGCTGCCTTGTGCCCAGTGACAGAGCAGGGCCTGGCCCCGTACGGCTCTGTCCCCTTAGCCAGCCCCAGCTGCAGGGGCGCTGGGCGCCTGGCTCTCACCGGTGCCAGCCCCCCCCCGCTCTGTAACTGACTCTGCATGGGGGGGAGGCCGGGTCTACGCTGCAGCCCCGTCGGTGTCACGCCATCGCTGGGGTGTGAAAGATCCACCCCCCGGCGACGGAGTGACACCGACCTCGCCCCCGTGCAGCCAGCGCAGAGCTTCGCCCGCCCCTCGGGGCCCTTACCCACAGCACGGGCCGTCACCGTGCCTGGGTGAGCTTCCCAGCACCCCCCCGCCCCAGAGGGACCCCGGGGGGGGGGCTCTCTGCTGGGATTCCCAGCACGGGGCCTGGTGTGACGTGCACCCCTCAGTTCCCCTAGGGCCGGGGCTAGGACCCCTGTGTCGCTTCACCATCCAGCTGTCCTCGGTGCAACCTGGGACTCGGAGCTGGACTCCCTGGGGAGGACCGTGCCCCCACCAGCATAGTGGGGAGACCCACGGGGCAGTTCTCCTGGCAACATCAAGGCTGAGGAGGCCCCTGGGGCGGGGGGAGGCAAAGGGGAGGATGGATTTCACCCTGGTCCCTTGTGCCCCCTCAGCTGTCTACGAGCTGTCTGTCCTCACCTGCCCAGCACTACGGCCCCGATCCCAGCCTGGGGCCTCTTGGCACTTCTGCTACAACCCCTCCCCCGGAGACAGGCCCGCAGCCTCCGCCTCAGGGCAGGTTAAAAGAACTTACAGTGCAGGCCAGGCCTTTGGTCCCAGTTAACCTGTGGAACTGCCTGCAGGGGGGTCAGCGGAGGGGGGATGCAGCCGTTTCAGAAGCCTAGGAGCAGCATCGGCCTTAGCTGGGCTCAGCACGTCCCTGTGGGCAGCAGCTAGTGCGGCGTCAGCAGCAAAGGCTGGGGGGTGGGGAGCCCCTGAGCCTGGCGCTGCCCTGGACGGCCCTTGGCTTAGCCACAGAGGCCTCTGCTGGGACATGGGGGCAGCGCCACGCTGCCCTGCTGGCCCATCGGGCTGAGGCCACGCTGCCCGGGGGGGCTTTTCCCTCTGCACGGAAGTGGGTTCGACTGACAGCACCTGTCTGAGGGCGGGATGCAGCTGACCTGGCATCAGCCGTCCCGTGGGGGAGGCGTCTGAGATGCACCTGCCTGGGGGGGCTCTCTGACCCCCACAGGTGGGGCTGGAGAGCATCCCCATGCCAGGGCAGCTGAACACACGCCGGGGGATGTGGGGTGGCCGTCGGCCAAGCACGCGATCCGAGTAAGGCGATCGCCAGTGGACGGGTCTCTGTTAACCATGGACGTTACGGCCAGAAGGGACCGTTTGTAACCTGCCGAGCTCGGCTTTGGGGACTCGTCCGTGTGGGGATTCGCCCGCACTAGCTATGCCGGAGTAGCGCGGCTGCAGGGGGAACTAAGCCGGACTAGCTACCGGCCGGTTTCCCCCGTGGCCAAGCCCTGGGTTCGCCTCTATGCAGATCGGCAATTGTCAGATCGTTCAGCTTCTGGCCCCGGTTCCCCTTTTCCTTTTGCAGTAAAAGTTTGACAAAGTTAAAAAGAAAGAAAGAAAAACCCCTGCAACAGACACAGCCCAGAAGAAGACCAGCCCGACCCCACCCTGCCCTGCCAAGAGTCCTGACCAAAGCCAGGCTGCCCAGGCCCCTGCCTCCTTCACTAACGCCCCGCTCGCTCAGCTAACACCCCCGGCTGCGGGGCACGCTAGTGACAGCTCCGCTGCCAAGTACAGGGCGACCCCCGGCCCAGACGCCGCTCGTCCTTCTCGGCTGGGTTCGCCCGAACGAGACGGGAGACGGGGCTGGGTAGGCCTGTGTCCCACTGGGCGTCCCTGGGACTTCGCTCCTAAATCACGCCAGTGCTTTGGAAACCCTGCGCATCATCAGGGGCTTTACGGTAACGAGAGGCGCCAGCGGAGACCGCAGCCACTCACCCAAGGGCAGAGTCAGTGGCAGAGCCAGGGCGAGACCCCGGCCGTGCCTGATGCCCCGGCCTGCACTGCCTTCCCCGAGGGCCCGGGGCGTCCCACGCACCCCCCGGGCCAGGCAGGCAAGAGGGTTATTAATATTTGAACAGCCGTTTGGCTGGGGCGGCTCGGGGGCGGCTGGCTCCTCGTCAGGCTCCCAGGCCCATTGTGAGGCTGAGCCGCGGGAGGAGCCGCTGGAGGCTGCTTGGTGCTGTCTGGCTCGTGTTTCGCGCACGGGGGAGGTCATGGCCCAGCTAACGCTGTTGGGGGGTTGGGGTTGTTCCCACTTCGGCCCGAGCGGTTCCCCCATATTTGCGGCCTTCCACAAGGAGGAGAAATCGATGCTACAGGGCGGGGCCGTTCTTTGGGGCAGGCTTCTTTATTCACCCAGAGCGTGCGCAAGGTCCTGTTTGCCCCACCCCCTGGAAACAAACAGCAGCCGGCCCGGCGATCCCCGCGCCTGCCAGGGCAGAAGGCCCCGTGCCCAAGAATCCATCTCTTGTCTTGTCCCCAGCGTGTGGGCCGGCCCATCCCTGCGCTGTCGGTCTGTGCCGCACCGTGGGCTCCCGGCGCTCCCGCCGTACAAATCAATAACAGGTCACCAGCCACGCTCGTTTCACGCCCATCGCCGTCCCTAACCCACGCGTGAGGCTTGGCATGGGTCCGGGAGTGAGCCAGCATCGGAACGGCCAGACTGAGTCAGAGCAAGGAGCCATCTAGCCCAGTGTCCTGTCGTCCGACAGAGGCTGGTGCCAGGCGCTTCAGGGGGAATGAACAGAACAGAGCAATTATCAAACGATCCATCCCGTCGTCCACCCCCAGCGTCTGGCAGTCAGAGGTTTAGGGACACCCAGCGCAGGGGGTTGTGTCCCTGCCCATCCTGGCTAAGAGCCATTGATGGACCATCCTCCAGGAACTTCTCTAGTTCTGTTTGGAACCCAGTTATAGTCTTGGCCTTCACACCATCCCCTGGCAATGCGTGTGAATGTCACGTATCCACAGGGCCAATGCTGTGACCCCACCTTCGGCACAATCTCTGGGCGGTCAGTGAGCCAGACCCCACCAGGGCAGGCCCTGTGGCTTCACCGCTTCCTCAGGCTGCCCCCCCGGTCCTTCAGCCCCCCTGCTTCCCACCGTGAGCTCCGGTTAGCCAGCCAGCCGCTGAGGGAGATGTGGACCGTCTTAGGGAACACTGCACCTCTGTAAGCATCTGCAGGGACAGCCCACACTTGACTTCCGCCTCACCCCCCTGTCCCAGTCCTTTGTCCCCGAGCTGGGGAGATGCGGCTCAGCCCCCTGCCGAGAGGCGGCGAAGTCCATAGTTCTCTGCCTCGTTGGTTGCTAGGTGTCCATGTCTGGACAATTGGAGCTGCCATCGTCTTCTCAAGAGCTCCCTTGATGTGGGACCTGCAGCTGGGTGCCATTCACACCCTGTGTCTTAGCCTGCCCGGAGAGCGAACAGACCTCCCCCCTCACTAGGTAACAAAGCAGCATCTTGGGGAAACTGAGGCTCCATAATAATATTACAAAAAAATTCCCACTTTGTCACAGGGAAGAAGTTCTTCCTTCTGTTTGTTTTAAACCTGCTGCCTGTTAATTTCATTGGGTGACCCCTGGTTCTTGTGTTACGCAAAGGGGCAAATGACACTTTCTTAGTCACTCTCTCAACACTGGGCATGATTTTATAGACCTCTCTCATACCCCCAGCCCTGCCCTTTAGGTGTCTTTTGTCCAAGCTGAACAGTCCCAGTCTGTTTAATCTCTCTTCATACGGCAGCCGTTCCACACCCCTCATCATTTTTGTTGCCTGTTTCTGAACCTTTTCCAATTCCCAATAGATCTTGTTTGAGACGGGGTGACCAGAACTGCAGGCAGTATTCAAGGTGTTGGCGTATCCATGGTTTATACAGTGGCATTGTGATATTTTCTCTTATTCTCTCTCCCTTTCTGGCTCCCCTGTGTGTTGGTGCTGGTCAGAGAGGCACTAGGGTTGTAAGGGTGGGTTTAGTGTTTAGACTTTCTTGAATGCTTGTGAGTGGTGGCCCAGCGTTAATCTCAGTTATAACAGCTGTGTGCCGTGTTGTAAGGGAACATTGGAGCATTTGTGTTGCAAGCCTCTGTGACTGTGTAACTCACCAGGCAGGAGAGACATTAACCAGTGCGACGTGCGGGTCTCCAGCTGAAGGTGTTATGTCCTGGCCAACAGGGAAAGTCCATTGACACCTGATGGACTATTGTGGGATGATAAAGAGGACAAAAGACATTGGTTGTTTTGACCCCCTGCTCCGGGAAGATGAGTCTTGCAGGTGGATTCCTCCCACCAGCTGAGCTTGCAGCTCTGAGCACAAGGGGAACGGGACTAAAATCCCCTGGCAAGAAGGAACAGTATCTCTGTGCTGCTTGGACTCTGGGGGGCAAGGTTTCTAGGCCTCGGCAGGAGAACCCCAGTGCTCAGTCTGGGTTAGCCCTAAGGGACGTATGGAGCTTGTCTGTCATAGAAGCTTCTATTACCTTTGGAAACTTAAGATAGAAACTCATTGTGTATCTATGGTTACCTGCATTAACCTTGTAAATAACTCTCTCGTTTCCTTTTCCTGTTTAATAAACCTCTAGATAGTTGATTATGGGACTGGCTACAAGCGTTTGCTTTGGGGTGAGATCTAAGGTGTAACTGGCCTGGGGTGAGTGACTGGGCATAGCCTGAATATTGCTGTGATTCGTGGTGTGAGCTGTCATAGAGACGCGCTCGCCGGGGGGGGGGGGGGGGGGGGGGGGACNGCGGGGGGGGGGGGAGGGCGGAGACAGACCGAGGCCCCCCAGGGACGGTTTGTGACTCCCTGGTTAGCCTGTGATGGCACCTGAGGAGCTGGTTGGGGAAATCTAAGCCCAGAACTCGGCCCATGTGGGGTATGTGCCCTGGTTCGACGCGCTGAGCCGCTGCAGGGCAGTGGGACACTGGCATTGGGGAACCTTTCCCCCAACGCCCCCCTCCCCCCCATGTTCCCTTCTTCTCCCACGACTTGGGGCCACGAGCCAGTGACCAGCCAGGGAATTTCCCACCCAGAGCCAGGGCAGGAGCTCAGCGAACACTTTCGTCTTGACCCACACCCGAGCCCGGCGTGGGGCCAAGGCAGGGCCAGGCCTCGTGGGGACACGGGCGCAGGGAGGGAGCCTGGAGTGTGTGGTATTGTGTCATCCCAGAGCCACAGGCCGGGCCCAGCCTGGGGGCAGGAGGGCGGGATTTGCATGTGTTTTGTGTGTGTGGCCATGAGGCCTGGCCTGGGGCGGGGCGATTTGCATGGCCGGGGCAGAGTGTGTGTGGGATCCGGGCTGGGCGCATTTGCATGGGCGTGTGTGTGCGATTGTGTCTTCCCAAGTGGCGGGGCAGGGGAGAGAGGAGCTTTTCCTGGACCCACTTCTGTTGGCGAGAGAAACCAGCTTCCCCCACCCTGTGCGTCTAATATCCTGGGACCCACACGGCAACAGCAACACGCAGCCACAGGGCTGGGGGGAGCCCGAGGAGCTGTCACGGTCTTTCTGCCACCCTCCCCACTGAATGTGAGAGATCGTGTGTGACTGGGGCCATGTGATAGTGTGTGAGTGTGCGATTGGGTGTGTGCACATGTGCTAGTGTGTGCGATGATTGTATGTGGTGTGTTTGTGCATTTGTGTGTGTGTGATTGTGTATGAATGTGACTGTGCATGCCAATGATTGTGTATTTGTGTGATTGTGTGTGTGTGTGTGATTGTGTGACTGTGCATGCCAATGATTGTGTATTTGTGTGATTGTGTGTGTGCATGTGTGCGTGTGTGTGATTGTGTGGCTGTGCATGTCAATGATTGTGTATTTGTGTGATTGTGTGTGTGTGTGTGATTGTGTGACTGTGCATGCCCCAATGATTGTGTATGTGTGATTGTGCATGTGTGTGATTGTGTGTGTGTGTGTGATTGTGTGACTGTGGTTCTGCAGCATGCTGTGCCCTGGAGGTGCTGCTGGCTGGCGGGGAAGCAGGATGTGGGCACAGGCAGCCAGGTGGAGCCGGGCAGGGCCTGGCTGGGAGGAGACGCTGGCTGCTCACAGGCTCCCCAGGGCGCCAGGGCCTGGGGGATTCTGGGGAGGGCTAAAGACCAAGTGTGGCACCGCCAAGGGCTCCTCTCCAGCAGCCCGTGGGGGACGCGGACGGACGGACGAAGGGCCGGTGCAGCCGAGCCGCCCCCTGCACCCACGGGGGGCGCAGACGCCCTGGCCAGAGGCTGCTCCCTGCGGACGCCTGCTGGCTCCTGCAGCTCTCAGGAGGGTGATGAATGGGTCCTCCCCGCCCAGGAGGGTCGCGCCGCCCCAGGGGCTTTGCCAGCATCCCGGCTCGGGAGACGCCAGCCTGCCCGAGAGCCAGCCGGATACAGAGCCGGGCAGGAGCGAGCTGTCACAGGGCCTCTTCCCAACCAGCCTTCCCTTGGGCACTGGGCCCCTCCCTGGATCACGGCCCGAGCTCCTGCGCCCTGAGTGGCCAGGCCCAGCGCGGCCAGCCAAGGGGCTGGATTTCCCCCAGCTCCCGGGCACCGGGTGCGAGGAAAGCCCCACGCGGCACCTGGGGAAGCAGGCTGGGCTGCCCGCGCCGGGGCCGGGCGGACGGACGGATTGAGCCCAGCACCAGCGCCCGACCCCCGCGGCTCGTCTCCCCAGCCCCCAGCGGCTCCGGGTCCCCGCCTGCGGGCGCCACTTTGGCCCCTGTTACAGTGGGGGTCCCTCTCCCACCAGGTGTGTGTGTGTGTGGGGGGGATCAGAGCAGAGGTGCTGGAGACGCGGGCGCCCGGGAGCGGTGGCTGGGCCGGGGGGTGCAAGGCTCAGTCACAGGCTGTTGTCAGGGGCCAGGCCCAGCTGTCGCAGCGCCGGGCGCCGGGGGCAGGATGTTCTGTTCTCGCTGCAGCGCTCGGCCCCCACCCCCCCGCCGCCCCCGCCTGGGATTTTAATAGCAGGTGGGGGAGGGGCGGTTCCACCTGCCTGGATTGTCTCCCTTGTCATTAGATGAATTTTGTGCTGGTGAAAGGGACCAGACCAGCTGCTTCTGGGGGCTGAATCCCCTGATTCTCCCCAGTGGTACAACCTGGACTCCCCCAGGTCTGCCGGTGCCCCTCACTCCCGACCTGCAGCCTCCTTCTATCCCAGACCCCAGACCCCCCCCCCTCCCCAGGTCTGCTGGTGCCCCCGATTCCTGACCTGCAGCCCCCTGCTAGCCCAGCCCCAGGCTCCCCACACCCAGCCCTGCTGGTGCTCCTCACTCCCGACCCGCAGCCCCCTGCTAGCCCAGCCCCGGGCCTTTCCTGAGGGAGGAGCCCGGGCCCGGCCCAGGACCCCGCCACGCTGGGCGCTGCACAGACACAGGACAGAAAGGCGGCCCTTGCCCCAGAGAGCGGGACCAGCTCAGTGTCAGACCAGAGACGGACACAGCCACGTGTTCTCGCGCCTTCCCCGGGCTCAGGCGGGAGTCCCCAGAGCCCCGACTCCCCCCTGCTCTAACCACTCGCCATTTCCGCCCTGAGCCCGGACCGGGACCCAGGAGTCCGGAGGGCCCATTTCCCCGCTGAGCAGCAGAGGTGCCGCCCGTCCTGGGGCACCGGAGAAGCCAGTGACCTCCTCACCCTGCTCCATGCTGGACACATGGGCAGCGCTAAGGTGGGGCAGGGGAAGGACAGCAGTGGGGGGGGGGGGACCTAGGGAAAGACCCTGTCTGCCCCCCCTCACCGCCCAGCCAGGGTAGAGCTGGGGCCGAGCTGCCTGAGGATCTGGCCCGGCGATCCAGGGGGTCCCCTCCCCCCAGGCCCAGCCCCGGCCGCACCTGTTGCTGTTTGCTCAGGGTAATGAAAGCTGAACAGGCGCCAGAGCCCGGCAGCCGCATCCTGGTGCCCGCCCTGCCAGCAGAGATCTGGGCCTTCGCCCTGGGGGGGCGGCCAGCCTGGGGCCAGCCCCCCCTTCATTGTGGGGCTTTTCCCCTCCCGCCGAATGGCTCTTTGCCTCCCCCCCTCTTGGAAACACCTGTGTTGCTATGGCGACATGGCTGTTGCGGGGGTGGGCTGGCTGGGTGGGCAAAGCCAGGCTAACACGATGCCTCGCCCGGCCCGCTAATGCCCAGGAGGTGCTGGGCACCCCGTTATATTAACCCCATGTCGCCGTCTCCCGGCGCCCAGCCAGGTCCCTGGCGCACGCAGCACACGCTGGGCAGGGGGGCTGCCTGGCCTGTCTGAGGGGGGTCCCCCCGGCTTTCCCTTGGGAGGAGGGTGCTGTGCGGATTGACTGCGCGCAGATGGGGTTCCCTGCGGCACGGGGCCCCGCCTCCAGTCCCAGCGTGTGACACTGCCCTGCCCCGGGCCTCAGTTTCCCCAACTACATCATGGGGGTGCCAACTTTCCCCGCCCCCCTGGCTGGCATTGAGGGTCAGAGCTCGTTCTCAGTCCGTGTGGAGCGGGGGGTAGGGGGGATCCGTGTTCGTGGAGGGAGGAGCTGGGACTGAGCCTATGGGGGAGGTGGGGGGTTGAACGTCAGGCCAGAGACCTTGCACTGGGCCCTGTATCAATGGGGCGCTGGCAGGGGGCGGGACACCAGGAGGATGGGGCTCAGGTGCCCAGGGGTTGCTGGGTGCCCCTTGGGTCTGATGCCACCTCACCGGGTCCAGGGGGGGTCCAGGGCTCTGGGGATTCATGACTATTGTCCGCCCTGGGGCAGGACCAGGCTGGGCCTTTCCCAGCGTTACATCCGCCCAGCCCCTCACTCCTGCAGCCCCCAGCTGGCAGGGAGGGCAGACGGGGCCCGGAGACCCCCTGTGCCCGGGTGTCTTTGCCTCCTTTGGGATGGAGCCCGGGGTCTCCGGACAGGCTGGGTTATAGACCAGCTCTAATGCTGCCTGGAGGGGACCCCCCCAGCCCTGTCTCCGAGCCCCGGGGGTCTTTAAGGGCTCCCACAGGTGCCTCTGGGCCTTGGCCCCCGGGTGGCGGGTGCTGCCCGTGCTGGCGTCAGGCCCTGTGCGCACCTAGGCAGTAATCCACCGGCGAGAGAGCGGCAGCTGGCGGGGCTCCGGTGACCTTCACACGGGATTAATCCCCATGGGAACAGGAGCCGGTGGGTGACTCCATTTCCCCATTGTGGGCCGCGCAGCGAGTGTGGGGCGAGGCGCACGGGCCGCGCCGGGGGGGGAGCACCTGGGAGCCCATCGCAGCCTAGTGTGGGGGCCCCGGGGGAGCGTCTGGGGGTAGCACCTGGCCCAGTCCCGGGGCACAGCCTGTGGCAGGCATGAATATGGCGAATATAATGTGGCGCCCCTGCTCGCGGGGCCCTGGGGGAGGGGGGTGTACGGGGGGGGACGACGACACAGTGCCTGGGTGCCAGGGTCTCTGGAACGTGCCCCGGGGAAGGTCCCGCTGCGTGTCCTGGCTCCAGGCAGGACCCCAGCCCCCAACATAACGGCTGCGCCCCCCCTCCCCTCGCGGGCGCTGTCTTGGCCAGGCTGGCGGCCCCGCGGGCAGGGACCTGGCACACTCAGTACAATAGGAGCTCAGTGGGGCTGAGCCCCATGCTGCCCCACCCCCGCCCGCCACTTAGAGCAAAGACACATTCGCTGCTTAGCACGGCCCCCCTCCCCCCCCCGAGCGGCTGCCCCCCCATTCCCTGGCACAGAGACACCCACCCACGTACCGCGCTGCCTCTGGGGCACCGGGGTGTGTGTGTGTGTCCCAGCAATGGGGGTAAATGCCCAGAGGGGGACACAGCGGCAGAGCAGTGTGTGTGTGTGTCAGGGGGGCTGCGGGTCGGGAGTGAGGGGCACCAGCGGAGCTAGCTTGGGGGAAGCTTGGCCAGCCCCTGCCCCCTCGATCTCATCTTCATGCTCCCCAGATTCCCGGGCGCAGAGCAGCAGGCGCTGGGGGGGCCAACGGGCTGCAGCAGCCCCAGGCAAAGCACGTCAGAGCCGCTCCCCATCTGCACGGGGGGGGGAGCTAAGCCCAGCAACATCTGCCAGCCTGTTCGCAACCAGAGGCGCTGCTGTGAGTGCAGGCGGGGGCTGGGGGCCCTCACACGCGTGTCCAGGCCTGGGCTCCGCCATGCCGGGGTGCAGCGTGTCTCGCTGCATGCGCAGGCCGCCACAGGGCACGTGCGTGAGCACACGCGTGTGCGCCGCGGGGCTCGGCGTGACCGCTCCCCGGTGTCCCTGGAGCAGAGAGGCACAGGGCAGCCTGGCCGCTGGGGAGTGGGTCGGCTCGTCAGGCCCTGATCCGGGGCTCAGGGGGGCGGGGGGGTTTGGCTGTGGCGAGCCCTGCAGGATAACGGCCTCGCCCAGCCCTGGGTGAATTTGCATCCCTTCCCGGTAGGGTGAGGCTGAGGGAAATGAGGCTGCCCGGGGGCCTGATCTAATCAGCCAGACCCTGCAAATAAAAGCCACCTGTGTCTGCGCTGGTGGCAGGAAACAATCCCCAGAGCAAACACGGCACCCGGCAACTGGGAGCAAGATAAACAGGGCCTGGCCTCAGCTCCATCTGCTGGGGGGGGGGCAGCTCCCCGCACAGGCCCCGAACTTCCCTCCCCACTGGGGGCCGCGCAGAGCAGAGCGACCCATGGGTGAGACCAGCTGCCCTCTGACTCTGTCAAAATCCATGGGGCTGGGGAAGAGATGTGGGGCCCGGCCAGATCACTAGGAACACGGGCCCTGGCTCATAGCACTGGCCATGGTGGCCTGCTTCCTGCTGCATTGGTTCAGCCCCGCTACTCTAGAACCCCACCTCCTGCTGCATTGGTTCAGCCCAGCTAATCTAGAACCAACCTTCTGAAGCTTTGGTACAGCCCAGCTACTTCAGAACCCCACCTCCTGCTGCATTGGTTCAGCCCAGCTAATCTAGAACCCAACTTCCGCAGCACTGGTTCAGCCCAGCTAGTCTAGAACCAACCTCCTGCTGCATTGGTTCAGCCCCGCTAGTCTAGAACCCCTTCTCCTGCTGCATTGGTTCAGCCTAGCTAATCCAGAACCCACCTCCTGCTGCATTGGTTCAGCCCAGCTAGTCTAGAACCCCACCTCCGGCTGCTCCGGATCAGGCCAATGGCCCATCCTACCTCCTGTCCAACCATTGACTGCTCTTGACCTGTGTCTTCCATGGAGCTCAGGGCAAAGCTCCATCCCCCGCCCCAGCACCCCCCAATGCCCACTGTTGTTGGGGGGTATCAGCCCAGCTCCCCTCCAGGCACCGCCCCACAGGGGGTGGGTTGGGGGCTAGCATGGGAACCCTACAGCTGGCCCCCTCCCCCCGCTACGTTGTTACCCCTCACCGACCCCTCTGCCGCCTGAACGCCCTGCTGCGGGGAGTCCCACAGGGTAACGAGGCAGCCTTTCCTCCCACCGATCCCGGTCAATATCACCGAGGGCCCCCCCTGCTCCATGCTCCAATCCCCGTCTCCAGCTCTGCTCCGCTGGGGTCTGAGCCTGGGAAATGGGGCTGCCCTGGCCCCCGCTGTCCCATGAGCCATGGGGGATCCTGCTTCTTCCCTAGCACCAGCCTCCTCTCCGTCCCCCCCCCACACCGCGGGCCCAAGAGCCGCCCCCTCCCCGAAACCCCAGCTCCTGCCTCGCGTCCAGTCTCTGACCTGCTGCGTCTCCAGGGAGGGTGAGATCGGCCCAGGCCCCCGGGGCGGGAGAGAAGGGTGACAGGCCCAAGGGCCCCGGTGGGGGAGGGGAGGGTGGCAGGACCAGGGGCCCCGGTGGGGGAGGGTGGCAGGCCCAAGGGCCCCAGTGGGGGAGGGGAGGGTGGCAGGCCCAGGGGCCCCGGTGGGGGAGGGGAGGGTGACAGGCCCAAGGGCCCCGGTGGGGGAGGGGAGGGTGGCAGGACCAGGGGCCCCGGTGGGGGAGGGGGGCAGGCCCAAGGGCCCCAGTGGGGGAGGGGAGGGTGGCAGGCCCAGGGGCCCCGGTGGGGGAGGGGAGGGTGACAGGCCCAAGGGCCCCGGTGGGGGAGGGGAGGGTGGCAGGACCAGGGGCCCCGGTGGGGGAGGGGGGCAGGCCCAAGGGCCCCAGTGGGGGAGGGGAGGGTGGCAGGCCCAGGGGCCCCGGTGGGGGAGGGGAGGGTGACAGGCCCAAGGGCCCCGGTGGGGGAGGGGAGGGTGGCAGGACCAGGGGCCCCGGTGGGGGAGGGGAGGGTGNATAGCACTGGCCATGGTGGCCTGCTTCCTGCTGCATTGGTTCAGCCCCGCTAGTCTAGAACCCCTTCTCCTGCTGCATTGGTTCAGCCCAGCTAGTCTAGAACCCCACCCCCTGCTGCATTGGTTCAGCCCCGCTAGTCTAGAACCCCACCTCCTGCTGCATTGGTTCAGCCCCGCTAGTCTAGCACCCCTTCCCCTGCTGCATTGGTTCAGCCCCGCTAGTCTAGATCCCCTTCTCCTGCTGCATTGGTTCAGCCCCTCTAATCTAGAACCCCTTCTCCTGCTGCATTGGTTCAGCCCCGCTAGTCTAGAACCCCTTCTCCTGCTGCATTGGTTCAGCCCAGCTAATCCAGAACCCACTTCCTGCTGCATTGGTTCAGCCCCACTAGTCTAGAACCCCACCTCCTGCTGCATTGGTTCAGCCCAGCTAATCTAGAACCCAATTTCCGCAGCACTGGTTCAGCCCAGCTAGTCTAGAACCAACCTCCTGCTGCATTGGTTCAGCCCAGCTAATCCAGAACCCACCTCCGGCTGCTCCGGATCAGGCCAATGGCCCATCCTACCTCCTGTCCAACCATTGACTGCTCTTGACCTGTGTCTTCCATGGAGCTCAGGGCAAAGCTCCATCCCCCGCCCCAGCACCCCCCAATGCCCACTGTTGTTGGGGGGTATCAGCCCAGCTCCCCTCCAGGCACCGCCCCACAGGGGGTGGGTTGGGGGCTAGCATGGGAACCCTACAGCTGGCCCCCTCCCCCCGCTACGTTGTTACCCCTCACCGACCCCTCTGCCGCCTGAACGCCCTGCTGCGGGGAGTCCCACAGGGTAACGAGGCAGCCTTTCCTCCCACCGATCCCGGTCAATATCACCGAGGGCCCCCCCTGCTCCATGCTCCAATCCCTGTCTCCAGCTCTGCTCCGGTGGGGTCTGAGCCTGGGAAATGGGGCTGCCCTGGCCCCCACTGTCCCATGAGCCATGGGGGATCCTGCTTCTTCCCTAGCACCAGCCTCCTCTCTGTCCCCCCCCCACACCGCGGGCCCAAGAGCCGCCCCCTCCCCGAAACCCCAGCTCCTGCCTCGCGTCCAGTCTCTGACCTGCTGCGTCTCCAGGGAGGGTGAGATCGGCCCAGGCCCCCGGGGCGGGAGAGAAGGGTGACAGGCCCAAGGGCCCCGGTGGGGGAGGGGAGGGTGGCNAGGGCCCCAGTGGGGGAGGGGAGGGTGGCAGGACCAGGGGCCCCGGTGGGGGAGGGGAGGGTGGCAGAAGGCGCAGGGGCCCCGGTGGGGGAGGGGAGGGTGGCAGGACCAGGGGCCCAGGCGGTCAGCAAGCCCCGGACCCACTAATGAGCCGGCCGCGCTGGCATTGGCAGCCCCCAGCCCCGTGTGTCTGTCGCCTGGAGACGCCTGGCGCTGGCAGCCACGCCGGGAGCCGGCTTGTTCCAGGGGACGGGGCGGCATCGCTGCCCGGGGCGCTGGGGAGCGGGCGAGGCTGGTCCTGCCCCTGTGGGCAGAGTCGAGCACTCCCTGCCCCCTGCCTCTGCCCGGCTCCAGGCACCGCCCAGCCAGAGCCGCTGGCGTGGAAAGGAGCCAGAGTCCCGGTGCCCTGGTCGGCGCTGGGCCCTGGCATCGCCTCCAGGACCGTGGGACTCGTCCCCGTCCCCTTCCGCCGGGCAGGGACACCCCCTGCTCCCGCTCCTGCCCCCCTGGGCAAGGGACGCCCTTCCCAGCCCTACTCCCCGGCCCTGCCTGTGGGGTCCCGCTCCCAGTCCTGGGCCTTTCCGGTGGCTCCCGTACCCGGCCGAGAGCGGGGCAGGGCCCCACCGGAGCCTCATCCCCACGGTAAGGGACGTCCGGCTCCGGGGGCCCCACGCTGCCCCCTGCATTAGAAAACACCCAGCAAAGCTGGTCCCCCCCCCGCATGTCCTGGCCCCAGCCCCAGCCTGGCCCTGCCCAGGCCCTGGGTGTCTGCGGCGCGGGCAATCCCTGCCCTCCTGCACCCTCTAGTGGGGGTTTGCGGGATTGCCGCTCGGTGGGACCAGGCCCGACGCTGCCGGGGTCATGGCAGGAGCAGGGCGAAGTCGGCCAGTCTGGCTCCTGCGTCCGCCCTGCGGGGAGCTGGCGCGTGTCACCCTGGGCTCGCAAAGCGCCAGTGTCGCCCCCAGCTGGGGAAACTAAGGCACAGGGTGGGGAAAGGGCCTCGCCTAAGGTCCCACTGCAAGTCAGTGGCGGAACGGGGCAGAGAACCCAGGAGTCCTGCCTCCCAGGGCACCCTCCCCCACTCTAACCACTCCCTCATCACCGACTAGGCCCGAACGGCTCTTTGCGGGGCTGCCCAGGGGCATCCAGACAGTTCCTACGGGCATTCCCAGACAGGAGTGCCCCGTCCCTGCCCCTTCCCCGGGGCACCTTTCACACCCCAGCCGGCAGCCGGCCCGGGGGCGAGGAGGCAGCCCGGGGCCAGTTGCAAAAGCCCCCCCTGACCCAAGGAAGGGAAGCATCTGCCCCAGCGTCCCCTGGCCTCCACCGTGGCATTTCGTCAGGCGGCCCAGCGAGCAGCACAGCTCCTGCCCCCCCGGCTGGCGTCCCACTGGCCCCGGCTCTGCCCCTAATCCCCCCAGCGCGGGCGCATTGTGCCGCGGGAGAAAGGAAAGTGGAGCGTCAGGCGTTTTCCCTATTGTGCCCCTGAGCTCCGGAGCGCGCGGCCCAGCACTTTCCATTGTGCGGCCCGGGCGGCTGATCCCCCCACAACGGCTGAGTGGCCTGGACAAGCCGGCGCCTGGCCCCCCGCGCCCCCCGGGCTCCCCCTCCGCTGACTCAGCCCTGCATGCTTGTGCACACGCTGCACTGAGCCGGCCGGGCTATAAGAGACCCTGGGAGGCCCCAGCCCCACAGCGCCACCCTCGTCTTTGTGCCCTGCAGACCAAGTAAGTACCAGGCTATGAACCCCCACGAGACGCTGGGGGGGGGGGGCAGCCCAGCTGGCACGTTGGTATTTTGGGGGTGGATCCTAGTTTTGGGGACTTGCCCATGTTCTTGGCTGACCCCTGCCGTCTCCTCGCCCCCCCCCCCCCCCGCCCCCCCCCCCCCCCCCCCCCCCCGGCCCACCCACTCCCGCCCCGGCACGGGATTAGGGAAGCGGGGGGGGCAAAGCCCTCCCACAAGGGCACATCTGCCGTGCACCCCGATAACCGCGCCGTGGAGTCACCCCGCTGCTGCGTGATCGTCCCAGTGGGTGCTGGGACCAGGAGCCTGCCCATGCCCTGCTTGCTGTCCTGGGGGGGGGGCTTCTGGGGGGGGGGGCAGCCTGCAGCCACGTCTCTGCAGCACGTCCCCGGATGTGTTGGGCTCCTGCGTGGCCCAGCCAGAGACCCCCCCCTTCCTGTGTCCGGGAACACGCCCGGGGTGCAGACGGGCTGCAGCAGGAAGGATCCCTGGGCCCAGGCTGCAGCCGTGTGTGGAGTGCGGCAGGGCATGGCTGGGGAAGGCTGAGCACGCGGGGGGGAGAAAGAGGAGCCCCTCTGGTCTGGGCTGGGGGGGGCGTCTTTCCATGGGGGGCCCCACAGCTTTATGGGGCAGAGGCTCAGCCCATTGGGGGATCCAGGCACCATTTACTGAGCCATCGTCCACCCCCAGCCGCAGCCTCCGCTGGATCCAACCGTGGGGCAGCAGGAGCCTCCCTGGGTGGGGAACAGGAGCCCCCTTACTGGGCACTGCCCCGGAGACAGGATGATCCTGCCCTGGCGCTGGGGCAGGAGGGGCCCCCGTGGGGCTGAGCCGTGGGGCTGCTCTGTCCCCTGCTTGATGGGGGGAAGGGCAGGGCTCACAGCAGGAACCCCCCCCCCCCGTACAGCCGGCCCCTGTGGGCAGTGGGATGGGGGGCCAGTGGGGCTGGGCCTGGGGTGGCAGGGGCAGGGGAGGTCTCAGCTGCTGCCGCACCTTTGCTGGAGTGAGTTTCTCAGGAATTTGCCAGACAGGGTCTGTCCTGTCCCGTCCCCCCCGGCCCACCCCCCACCCCCCCTGGCTGGCAGGAGGGGCTGTCGCTCTCCCAGCTGTCCTGAGAGGGGCTGAGAGACTGGGGAGAGATGGGAATGGGACAGGCCGGCACAATGCAACCTGGCTCCAGCACAGCTCTGCCGGTGCCCCTCACTCCCGACCCGCAGCCCCTGCTAGCCCAGCCCTGGGCTCCCCCCCCCAGCTCTGCTGGTGCCCCCCACTCCCGACCCGCAGCCCCCTGCTAGCCCATCCCTGGGCTCCCCCCACACAGCTCTGCCGGTGCCCCTCACTCCCGACCCGCAGCCCCCTGCTAGCCCCGCCCTGGGCTCCCCCTGCCAGCTCTGCCAGTGCCCCCCACTCCCGACCCGCAGCCCCCTGCTAGCCCAGCCCTGGGCTCCATGCCCCTAACTCCTCAATCCCACCATGTAGCTGCCCCAACCCTCGGTGCTGCTATTCCCCCTCGGAGCAGAGGCGAACCCTGGGGCCGGTTGAGCTGTAGGAACCCAGATTCCCCCGTGGGCCTAGCTGAGCCGTGTCGCTCCGGGGCGCCAGGGCGGAGGGCTCGTGTGGCTGAGCTGGGCTTTGTCTCTGCAGCCGGAGAGCTCCCGATGACCAGCCCGCCCATGGAGGCCCTGGGCCAGTTCAAGCTGACGGTCTGGGAGGAGGAGAATTTCCAGGGCAAGCGCAGCGAGTTCCTGCTGGAGTGTCCCAGCGTCATGGACCGCGGGTTCCGCAAGCTCCGCTCCATCAAGGTGGAGAACGGCCCGTAAGTGCCCCGGGGCCCAGCCTCACCCGCCCCGGGGCCCCGACGTGCTGGCAGCTTCTTCGCAGCGCAGCACGTCCCTCGCCGCCTCCTCCCGCCAGGCGCCCGGCCGCAGGGGTCAGAGCACACGCCTGGGCCCTAGCCCCAGCTCTGCCACGGACTCGCTGGGTGACCTTGGGCTGGGCGCTTCCCTGCTCTGTGACTCGGTTTCTCCCGCTGTGAAATGGGGCGCATGAGGGTGAGGGACGGGCTGCCTCCCCCCGGCGGTGCTGAGGGCAAGGGGCAGCTGAGCTGTCCAGGTGGGGGAAGCCCAGACTGGGTCCCTTGGGGGCCTGCCCTGCCCCCTCCTCCCAGGGACTTTGCCAGCCCAGCTTTCGGGGGCACGTTCCCGCAGACGTGCTGGTGCCGCTGACACCGTCCCCTCCCCCTCTCGCACAGCTGGGTGGGCTTCGAGTACCCGGAGTACCAGGGGCAGCAGTTCATCCTGGAGAAGGGCGACTACCCCCGCTGGGAGGCCTGGAGCGGAAACAGCGGCTACCGAACCGAGCACCTGCTGTCGTTCCGGCCCATCAAATGCGCCGTGAGTCGAACGCGCCCCCAGCCCGGCTTGTCCCCATCTCCGCCCCCGCCGGCCCAGGGGCCACGGCACAGCACGGGGTCCGGGGCCACGGAGACAATGGGAAGGCTCACGGAAATCTCGTATCATCTTTGTGCCTCGGTGATGAGCAGGGATGGACAGATAGAGGGTGTATGGGGATGGA
>QXTE01000156.1:171485-220529 GCA_003942145.1 Platysternon megacephalum
GCTATGTCAGCCCTGGACTGCCCCCTGGCATGTGCCCAGCCCTGCCGGTGCCCCTCAATCCCATCCCGCAGCTCCCCGTCCCCCCGAAGCGCTGCTGAAGTGTCTCAGCCCTGGCCTGCACCCCCAGCCCTGTGTTTCCTGTCCTAGTCCCAACTCCCAGGCGGTCCGGAGGGCCAGGAGCTGAAACAGGAGGTGAGGGAGGTCAGGCCCCTGGTATCGGGGCATGGTAGGTATTGGTGCAGCTTTGCATCTCCCTCCTGTTCTCCAAAGCCCAGCTCATCTCTGCCCTGGAGTGGCCCAGGAGCTGCCCCCCCCCCATCACCTGCTGCCCTGCACCCCCACAGGAGTCCCTGTTCTTTGCTCCCTGCCTCGGCCTGGCACCCCCATGCAGAGGGAGTGTGAGCTGCTCGCCCGTCTGGATGCCTGTGTTCTGCACCCATTGTGCCCAGGTGCAGGGGAGAGGGCAGTCAGGCTCCACGCGCTGGCCATGGGGGGAGCGGGCTGCCCTGGTGGGGTCCTGTCCTTTTCCTCCACCACAGCTGAGCTCAGTGGTCCGCTGGCCTGGTGCCCCCTGACCCTGGCCCCGGCGCCTTTGTGCCACGCCCTGGTCACCACGGGACATTCCAGGGAAGAAAAAACGAACTGCTCGGATACAGGTTGGAGCCAGGTATCTTCTCTGGCCGGGAATCTGGGAGCTGGGCTCGGAGCCTGGCCCACGAGCTGCCCTCAGACCGGATCCCCCTTTGCCCCCTCTGTGTGTCGGGCTTGTTTTCAGTTGCCTGCGGTTGGTTAGAAGGACTCAGGCAGCTAAAGCAAGTCTGGGACGCGCGAGGAGAACCCGCCGGGCAGGGAAAGCTCCATGTATGAATGGAAGGAGGCGGGAGGGAGGGTGTAGGTGGGGGGGAGGCGAGCGAGCCAATGGTTCTGTACACTGAGGATCACACCCCATCCCCCATCACCAGATTTCAGCTGATGGTTTTCCATCTCCCCCTGAGCCCCCCGCATTCAGGTCAGACTGTCCCGTTGTCCTTCCGTTAGCGCGTGACTCGAACTGGGATCTGTGGCCACCATATTATCCAGGCCTTTCCGACATCCCGCCCTGGGACACCCACCCCTAACCCACGGCCTTGGATTAAGGGGCATGAGGGATGGATCCAATCCACACTGCAGTCATCACCCAGGCCGAGGGGCTGCTTGGATGGCTCATAGGGATGAGGGAATGGGATACTCCATAGACTCTTACCCCATGAGCTCCCTAGGCTATCTGAGCACCTACACAGGGCCTCGGCCATCCTCTTCCTCATCTGGATCGTGTCTATTTACACTGTAAGCTCATCAGGGCAGGGACTTGGCCTCTGGGCTGTGCAGGGTAGATTTAGGCTGCCCTACCACGTCAGCTTTGTGGCACCATCTCCCCGTGCACACCCCTTGCCACTGGAGTTCCATGGGGATGACATTCTGCGCACTTAGTTTAGGGGCTGGGAGTGGGAAAGACGCTGTTCCCCCATTATTTCTGCACAGCAATCTGGGCAGGCGGGGTTATAGCTAGGAGCTGTATTACCTTCTGGGTCCCCTCGATAACGATATGTATTTGCAGTTATATTATCCATCCACTGAAGGTCTCTGTATCCTGTACAATGGGCCAGAGAGGGCGTAGTCCCTGGTAAACAATGGAGACAAAGCTGGAATTCAAGCTGTGTAGGAGTCTGTTTGTTTGTGTCTACAGTTTATAGCTGTTTTCTTTAATAAATGCCTCCTGTTTAAGAAAGACTGTGATTCCATGTGGGGGAAGAGGGGGAAAGAGAGTGGGATATGGGGCTTTTTACCTCTAGGGAACTGGTTCTGATCCAGCCAGGTCAGGGGCTCTGACTGGCTCAGGGGGTTGGGGAATGGGATATGGGCCTTTTACTTTGTGGACACTGGTTTGCATCTGTTCCAGACTGGTAGTGACTGAACTCAGAGACACTACACACGAATATAACAATTCTTAACAGAACTGGCTGTTTTTATAGACAGGGATAATTGCAACAATGAATCATTCACATTTGGGTACCAAAGAACTGGATAAATCTTTGTCTAACTCCTTTCCACAATCTTTAACAGCACAAACTTCCTCATTTCCAGCGATTGAAAAGAAAAGCTGAGGTGTCATTAGAGCGGTAAAGCCTTTCCCCCTCTCGCCTGCCTTTCAGTCAGATTCACAGCTGTGCAAAGCCAGAGTAAAGTGCTACCCAATCAAACCGGCCACCTCGGACCCCACCTCTTTGCACAGGCTTGAATAACTGCACTAGGAGCAGGACAGGGAGAATCCAGCCCAGACGTTCATGAGCTTTGCCTGGGTGTCTCTGGGCTGGAACGAGTGACGATGCCTAGACACCCATAGGGATGGATTCAGGTGGATGTTTGGTTTCTTTAGGTACAAGCCTCTAATGGGGCAGGGGCAGAGATAGGGCAGGGAAAACTGTAACCTAATGGGAACAAAATGAATGTCGGAGTCAATATTAACCCCTCAGGGCCTGATTCACTGGTGTGACCCTTGTGCCACCCTGATTCATAGCAGGGTAAAGCCGGCCAGGGAATACCCCCCAACAGACACAGAGCTCTGCCCCCTTCCCGAGGAGTCCCCAGCACAAGGTGTTCCTGGCGTGATCCTGTGCCCAGGCTAACCTAGCAGGCCACAGCAGCCAGGCCGCAGTTGGGGCCTCAGGCTGCCCCAGGGTAGGTTAGCCACAAACCGCCAGCCCTTGGCTCTGCATCGGGACATAGGGCTGGGAGGGGCTCCTGGGTCATGGCGTCCAGACCTGCGATCGCAGGCGGCCCCTGTCCAGGCAGCGGTGGTCCCTGGGCGGGTACCAGGATCTCCGGACTGGTGAGTGTGGCAGTCAGGGGGCGGGAGTGCGGGGGAGCGTGACCCCGAGGAGGGATGGGAGTGGCGGGGAGTGTGATGCTGGGGGGCAAGACCGAGAAGGGATGAGTGTGATGATGAGAGGAGATAACAATGGGGAGGGGATGAGAGTGACATGGTGGGAGGTTGAATTTGAGGAGGCAAGAGTGACAGTGTGGGGGAGAGGGTGGGGTGAGTGACAGGGTGGGGGGGTGAGTCTGATGGAGGGGGCGAGTTTGACAGGGCAGAGTGAGTGTGATGGGGCAGGGGTGAGTGTGACAAGGTAGGGAAGAGGGTGAGATTAGTGTAATGGGGTTGGAGTGAGTGTGACAGGGCAGGAGGGGTGAGTGTGACAGTGAGGGGGCAAGTGTGACAGGGAGCATGTGGGTGTGACAGGGTGGGGTGAGTGTGACAGGAAGGATGTGGGTGTGACAGGTGGGGGTGAATGTTACAGGGCAGGAGTGTGACAAGGTAGGGGAGAGGGTGAGGTGAGTGTAATGGGGTGGGAGTGAGTGTGACAGGGCAGGGATCAGTGTCACAGGGCAGGAGGGGGGAGTGTGACAGGGAAGATGTGGGTGTGATAGGCAGGGATGAGTGTGCCGGTGGCGTGAGTGTGACAGGATGTGGGTGTGACAGGTGGGGGTGAGTGTGACAGGACTGTGGTGAATATGACAAGGCTGTGGTGAATGTGACAGTGAGGAGGTGAGTGTGACAAGGAGGAGGTGAGTGTGACAGGTCTGGGGTGAGTGTGACAGGGTGGGGTGAGTGTGATGCGGTGAGTGTGACAGGGTGGGGTAAGTGTGATGGGGTGATAGTGACAGGGCAGGGGTGAGTGTGATGGGGGTGAGTGTGACAGGGAGGAGGTGAGTGTGACTGGGTGGGGGTGAGTGTGATGGGAGGTGAGTGTGACAGGCTGTGGTGAGTGTGACAGGGAGGAGTTGAGTGACAGGGTGGGAATGAGTGTTACAGGGCTGTGGTCAGTGTGACAGGGCTGTGGTCAGTGTGACAGGGCGGGTGTGAGTGTGATGGGAGGTGAGTGTGATGGGGTGGGGGTGAGTGTGACGGGAGGTGAGTGTGATGGGGTGAGTGTGACAGGGAGAAGGTCAGTGTGAGTGTGATGGGAGGTGAGTGTGGCTGGGTGGGGTGAGTGTGATGGGAGGTGAGTGTGACGGGGTGAGTGTGACAGGCTGTGGTGAGTGTGACAGGGAGGAGGTGAGTGACAGGGCGGGANGAATGTGACTGGGTGGGGGTGAGTGTGACAGGGAGGAGGTGAGTGTGACAGGGAGGCGGTGAGTGTGATGGGAGGTGAGTGTGATGGGGTGAGTGTGACAGGCTGTGGTGAGTGTGACAGGGAGGAGGTGAGTGACAGGGCGGGACTGAGTGTGACAGGGAGGAGGTGAGTGTGACAGGGCGGGCTGAGTGTGACAGGCGGGGGTGAGTGTTACAGGGCTGTGGTCAGTGTGACAGGGTGGGTGTGAGTGTGATGGGAGGTGAGTGTGGCGGGGTGAGTGTGACAGGCTGTGGTGAGGGTGACAGGGAGGAGTTGAGTGACAGGGTGGGGATGAGTGTTACAGGGCTGTGGTGAGTGTGACAGGGAGGAGGTGAGTGAGAGGGCGGGAGTGAGTGTGAGAGGGAGGAGGTCAGTGTGAGTGGGTGGGGGGGAGTGGGATGGGAGGTGAGTGTGACAGGGAGGCGGTCAGTGTGAGTGGGTGGGGGGGATAGTGACAGGGCGGGGGTGAGTGGAACAGGGAGGAGGTCAGTGTGAGGGGGCGGGGGTGAGTGTGACGGGGTGATAGTGACAGGGCGGGGATGAGTGTCACAGGGCGGAGGTCAGTGTGAGGGGGTGGGGGTGAGTGTGACGGGGGGTGAGTGTGACAGGGCGGGCGGAGTGTGACAGGGGGGGGTGAGTGTTACAGGGCGGGGGTGAGTGGGAGAGGGGGGGTGTGAGTGGGAGGGGGTGAGAGGGAGGGGGTGGGTGTGAGTGTGATGGGAGGTGAGGGTGACAGGACGGGGGTGAGCGCGACTGGGCGGGAGTGAGTGTGACGGGGGGAGTGTGACGGGGTGATAGTGACAGAGCGGGGGGGGTGTGAGAGGGGGGGGGTGTGTGACAGGGCGGGGGTGAGTGTGCCAGGGAGGCGGTGAGTGTGAGTGGGTGGGGGTGATAGTGACAGGGCGGGGGGGAGTGTGCGGGGGGGGGAGAGTGACAGAGGGGTGGGGTGAGTGTGACAGGGAGGGGGTGAGTGTGACAGGGCGGGGGTGAGTGTGACTGGGTGGGAGTGAGTGTGACGGGGTGAGTGTGACGGGGTGATAGTGAAAGGGCGGGGGTGAGTGTGACAGGGAGGAGGTCAGTGTGAGTGGGTGGGGGTGATAGTGACAGGGCGGGGGTGAGTGTGACAGGACGGGGGCAGCCCCCGGCCGGGGGGCGAGCGCGCCTGGGGGGGTCCGGGCGCGGGGCAGGCGGCGGGGCCCGGGCCGTGCCCCCCCCCCGCCCCTCCCCCCAGCTCCCGGGCTCGCAGCTGGCCCGCGGGCGGCTGTTTGCGAAGAGTTAAGGAGGCGGAAAATGCAGGAGGCGCCCGCGCCCGGCTCCATAGAAACCCGCCCGCCCGCCCGCCGCGGGGGACTTGATGAGAGTCTGATGCGGGCCCGATAGGGGGGGCGGGGGCCGGAGCGGGATCGCGGCTTTAATTACAGCGCGCGCTGCAGAGGAAATTGCTGCAGCCGGGCCCCGCGCCCCTCGCAAGTTGCCTGGAAACTGCCCCCCCCCTCCCCGTCCCGGTCCCGCTGCCAGTTATCCCCCAGCAGCGGCGCCCTGCTCAGCGGGGCCGCGATAATAAACCATGCAGCCCGCGGGCCGCCCCCAGAGCTGCCATGAGACACGGCGCCGGAGCCCAGCCGCTGCTGCTCAACATGTACCTGCCAGGTACGGGCCCGCTCCCCCCGCCCGCTCCCCACGCGGGGCCCCGGCCCGAGGGGACGGGGATGGGCTCCCGGGGCTCCCCTGGCTCCCCACCCGCTCCTGGGGCTCCAGGGGCTCCCCACCCGCTCCTGGGGCTCCCGGGGCTCCCCACCCGCTCCTGGGGCTCCCCTGGCTCCCCACCCGCTCCTGCGGCTCCCCTGGCTCCCCGTCGCCGCCGCTCCCTGCCCGGGCGGCGGAGCTTTTATCCCTATTTAAAGCGCCCCGGGCTCGGTCGGAAATCGGATTTCCTTTTTCCTGGACGCGTTTCCTGGCTTCATAGCCCCAGCGGGGGGGAAGCGGCCGCCGGCGCGCAGGGGGCTGGGGACCGGACAGCGCTTTAAAAGCCGCCCAGCGGGCGCTGGGGAGCGGCAAAGCGACTCCGCAGCGGGTTGGGACCTGGCCCCGTGCGAACGCGGCTCTGTCTCCGCTCCAGATCCCGTTGGCGAGACGCTGTTCAAGGAGGGGAAGAGCCCGGCGTGGGGCTCGTTCAGCCCCGGCGTGCAGAAAGGTAAGGGCGCCACGTCCCTCCTTCCCGCCGGGCCCCTCCATGCGCACCTCGCCCGGCCGAGCCCACTCGGAGCGTTTACACGGCGCTTCGCAGCGCAGCCTCTGTCTGCCCCGCCGCTGGGGCGCGGCGCGTCTTTCGGCTCCTGCGGCGGGTTAGGAACCTTGCCGGGGGCAGGACAGGGGTACTCGCCCCTCCGCCCCGGCACTGGGGCCAGGCGGGAAATACGAGGGAGACAAGAGCGACCCAGCCCTTTTGGGGGAAGGGGGAAGCAGAGAAGCAGGAGGACCCTGCACGGGGATCTCCTCTCCCACGCGCGGGGAAATTGCACGGGTGGGACGGGCGCTTTTCAAACCCCGGAATTTAGCTCCGCGGCATCGAGGCGCCGCGTTCGGGGACGGGACCCAGAGATTCGGGTTCCCATCAGCTGGGAGACGCGGACTTTGTTTTCGGGGGCGGGGGGCGGTGGTAATTCGTTTTCCTCCCGACCCAGCGCCTCCAGCTTCTGCCAAACCCCGCCGGATTATTGGAAACAACGAAAGGAAACTCCCGCCCCACCCTGCACCCCCAAACCCCACCGCCTGAGCTGGGGGGAGGGTAGTCCAAGGGGCTGGCCGAACTGGAATCCGAATTGGCCGCGAACTCCGGTGCGCTTAACGCGGAGTCTGACCCACGCGCGGAAACCTGCCCTCGGGGTTTCCAGATGAGAATTTCGATTTGATCGTTTGGTGCGGGATAAACTTTCGATGTGGGGATTCGGGGAGATGGACTGTCACACGAGATCTGCCCCTTAGCTCGAGTCCCGGGGATTCATAAACACAATCGCAGGAATCCGGCGGAACGAGCTGCCCAATGTAACAAACACCGTTAGATCGAGTTAGATTTAAAACAAAACCGAGCCCGAAGAAACCCCCCCAAACCCGCCCGCCTCTAAATCTGCCCCTCGGACAGACTCTGGTCCGCCTCGCTCCCTTTAAAACCCCGTCCCTTGGAAACTGGAGCCCTGGCCATCAATCTGATCCGGATCTGGCCATTCACGCCCAGCTCTCGATTATTTCCCGCCCGTGGATTCACCCGGGATTAAATTCTGGTTTGTGGGTCCTCGGATCCGAATGTCCCGGCGCCGCGGTCGCCAAACGGAGCTCGAGGGGACACGGGGTGTGTGGAATAAGGAGGCGCAGAGTTCAAGAAACGATCAAATAGCGAACCGGTCCCGGCCGCTCTCCCCGACCCCGCGGTTACCCGGCGCGGATCAATCCGTGTGTGTGCGGGGCGGACAGACTCCGCGCCGCTGACATGTTCTCAAAACGGTTTAACCGCATTTCTTGGACCTACTGGCTATTGTCAATACACCGCCGCCAGCCATGATCGGTATAAACGGGGTGTGGACAGAACAACCCGAACCCGACAACCCCCGAATAACAAACCCCCGAGGAGCTGGCGGGAGGCTGACAAAGACCCGTGACGCTGCGCCAGGCTATTCTGTCCCGGTTCATACCCGGTTCTTTAGGTTTGTTCCCGTTAGCCCCAGTGTCCGAACGGCGATTCGTGGCACGCGATCAAATCGGGCGCTATTGAAGTGTACGGACCGGTCGGGGTGTGGCGGGGGGATTTGAGACCAGAGGCTGTAGCGCCCGGACAGACAATGCTGCGCGGGGGTCGGGGCGGCTGCAGGCTCTCGAGTTGGGTGGGGGAATTGCCCAGGACTCGGGGGGCTGGTCAGACAAAGACGGAGCAGGCACCTAATCTGGGTGTGTCGGGCACCGAGGAGACCCCATCTAGTTACCGTGCCCAGAAAACGCCCTACGAACCCCCGGCCTGACCCTCACCAGCCCTTTCTGTCGGCCAGGGTCCCTGTTACCCCCGTTCCCTCCCGCTGGCTACGGGCCCGGCCAGGCACCCGCGGAGAATTGTGAATCCAGCGGTTCCTGTGAGTAACCCACTGGCCAGGCAGCTGCCAGCCTCCAGCCCCCGGGCAGGTCTGAAAGGTCTCCCGGCCCCTGTACAATGATCCGGGGGAAGAGCTCAGGGCCGCCCTATCCAGGGAGCTGCAGTGGCCAGGGTGGGGCCGTCTGTCTCTCGCCCCCCCGCCCCCGTGCCTCGCTTTCCCCGGGACTGCCTGGGGTTGGTGTAAACGGGAGCGGCCCTGGGCTAGGAGCGCTCGTCTGAGGTTGCGTCTGAACGCAGCCCGGAGCCGCAGCCTCCCGCCGCTGGGCGCTTTGGGGTGCGGGTCCCCGAGAACCCTGCACTTCTGCCCCCGGCATTCCCTCGGCCCGGATCGGCAGCACCCGGCGAGCAGAGCCCCGGAGACCGCGGGAGAGGACCGAGAGCAGGCGGGGGACGCGACCCGGCGGGGCAGAGGGGCAGGGCGGGGAGGCTACGCACGCGGAGGGGGGACCTTTCAGTCTGGCCGGCTCAGCCCCTGCTACCTGGGAGGAAGAGGATGCTCCCAGGGGTGCGCGGGCAGCCGGATTGAACCGATCTGCTCGGGAGCGAGAGGGGACGCCCCGGGGTTGGCTTCCTTGAGGACAGGACGAGGGGACGGGACAGACACATACAGACTCACGACGGGGCTAGACCAGGAAGTTCTTTTCACCCTGTCTCATGACCCCAGGACAACGGGCCGTGCAATGAAAGGGGCAAATTCAGACCAGAGCCCCGGAAAACTGTTCACACAACGCACATTAGCCAGCGGAACTCGCTGCCACAAGATATCCGTGCCGCGGAAGGCTTAGCAGGTTTCTTTCTTTAAGGATTGTTTGCATGGGAGAGCAAGACTCTCCAGAGCTGTTACAGTAAATATGATAGAAATATTAAATTCCCATGCCTCGGCCCCCTGTGCTAACCCCAGCCAGGCATCTCCGGGGGCACAGACGGGGCCCTGGGCCATCCAGCAGTTTGAACACTCAGAGCAAGTGTCACCAATGCTCTGTTTGAAAACACGGGCTGGCACGGTTCGCTCTGCCCCAGGCCCCAAGCGCTGCTACCACTGGTGGGCAGGTAGCCCCACATCCTGTTCTGGGCAGCGCATTACCAGGAAGCTATTGACAAACTCAGAGCAGCATCACAGGGCCTGGCTCTGGCTTGGATAGGACACGATTAGGGGGTCATTGTCTGCAAGGAGTTGAAGGGTGCAAACCCTGAGGAAGGAGGGGGGTTATTTAGGGCACTGGGGGTTGAACTGGGAGTTATGGGATGAAATTGAGAAAGGGAAAACATCATCTGTGCTATTATTAGTGGTACCCCGACTCTTAGGAAACCAATGGGGGGAAACAGAGGACAAACCCAACCAGTCACAGATATTCCTGCTGCTTCGAAAGGGCTGATTCCCAAAGCTGAGGAAAAAATCAGCGAAATTGGCTGGGAGGCAAATTTTAGAGAGAAGAACGTAGGTGAAAATTGAGAGCTCTTTAAGAAGAGTTTACACGGTGGCCACATATACTAAAATTGGAACGATACAGAGAAGATTAGCATGGCCCCTGCGCAAGGATGAAATGCAAATTCGTGAAGCGTTCCATGGCCAAAAAGCCACAGTTCCACAATTGCGAAAGGACAACTTTGACTTAAAGCCTATCCTGGTTCAGTGGTGAGGTGAAGGCAGCAGTTGGAAATTAAAAAAAGCCATACTAACAAATGGGGAAAAGAGGAAATAGATTGCAATCGATATAAATTAGAAGTAGTGAAGTGTAGAAAGTTGATAAAGGAAGCCGAAGACATCAGGGAAAAATCCATGGTTGGCAGGAAATTAAGAAGGAGTTTTTAGAGTATATTATAAACAAAAGAAATACTAGTAATGGTACAGGCTCGTTGCTAGACAGAGATGGTGAAATTGTTAATGATGCAGAAAAGGCAGAAGTGTTCAATAAATATTTATGTTCTATATTTGGAAAGAAGCAGGCTGATGTACTTGTATCACATGAGGAAGATGAAGTACTTTCCAGTCCATTAGTAACTCAGGAGGATGTTAAACAACATCTACTAGGGCTAAATAGTTTTAAATCAGCAGGACCAGATAACTTGCACCCAAGAGTCTTAAAAGAGTTGGCTAAGGAGATTTCTGGCCTGCTCATCTTAATTTTTAATAAATTTTGGAATACAAGGGAAATACCAGAAGACAGGAAAAGTGCTGATGTTGTGCCAATATTTGAAAAGGGCAAGTGGGATGACCCAGGTAACCATAGGCTAGTTAGTCTGACATCAGTACTGGGCAGAACAATGGAAAAACTCCCACAGGATTCAGCTGATAAAGAAATAAAGGACAGGAATATAATGAATGAGGCCAACATAGGTCTTGTCAAACAAACCTGATTTCAGACTTTGCTGAGATAGCAAGTTTGGCTGACAGAGGTAACTGCATACCTGGAACACACACTGACTTTGTTTCAGAGTAGCAGCCGTGTTAGTCTGTATCAGCAAAAAGAACAGGAGTACTTGTGGCACCTTAGAGACTAACAAATTTATTTGAGCATAAGCTTTCGTGGGCTACAGTCCACTTCTTCGGATGCATAGAATGGAACATACAGTAAGAAGATATTTATACATACAGAGAACATGAGAAGGTGGAAGTAGCCATACCAACTGTAAGTGGCTAATTAATTAAGAGAAGCTATTAACAGCAGGGGAGAAAAACTTTTGAAGTGATAATCCAAATGGCCCATTTCGGACAGTTGACACGAAAGTGTGAGGCTACTTCAACATGGGGAAATAGATTCAATTAGTGTAATGACCGAGCCATTCCCAGTCTCTGTTCAAACCTAAGTTAATGGTATCTAATTTGCATATTAATTCAAGTTCAGCAGCCTCTCGTTGGAGTCTGTCTTTGAAGCTTTTCTGTTGGTAAGGTTGTGCACTCTGCAATGTTGACGGAGCACATGTTAAATGCACCAGGAACTGGCCGAAGTCAATGGGGAACCAGGGATCTCTGCTGGTGGGATGCTGCGTATTGTCCCACCAGCTTGGGGGACCCGTCCATGCTGGGGTGTGCTGGGGTTCTGGGTGCAGTGGTGAACAATCTCCAACAAGGGGGCAGTGTGTGGGGCTGGGGGGGGGGGGATCCATGGGGCTGGGCGGTTGAACTGCCACCCTCCCCCCACTCCCACTCCTTTCCCGGCTCCTGCCCGCCACGGGAAGGGGAGTCCTTCCTCAGCAATTGCCTTGGCTTGTGGCAGCTGAAGGCAAGCGAGGGCCTGTGCCCAGGGTCTGCTTTGGGTCTGCGTGAGCCGGTGCTCTGCTGTGGGGCCTAAGCATTGTGGCTGGAGGGCAGGCAGGCTGGTGGCGGGATAGGGGACAGGGACCTGTCTCAGGGGCTGGCTGGTTCTTTTCGGAACTGGGTCAGCTCGCCCCTCAGCCGGCTCTGCGTGCTCGCCATGGAGGGGTGACTATCAGGGCTCCTGCCCCAGGAGCTCTCCAGGCAGCCGGGGGCTCTCCAGTCGAACCCAGCGCCCCCGGGCTGCAGGCGAGACTAACACAACCGCACCCGAGATGCGGAGCCATTGGCAGTTCCCAGAGGAGACGCTTTCAAACCCAGCTCCCACACCGAGACACACGTGTGCACTGGCCGGCCACCCAGCTGGGTGCCCTAGACATCACACGCACACACACACCCATGTCACACACACATCCATCACACGCACACACCCACCCCTCACCACCCACCCATGTCACACACACATCTGTCACACACACACACATCACACACACACCCCTCACACACACACCCATGTCACACACACATCCATCACACACACATCACACACACACACACCCCTCACACACACACCCATGTCACACACACATCCATCACACACACATCACACACACACACACCCCATGTCACACACACATCACACACACACACACACATCACACACACACACCCATGTCACACACACATCCTTCACACACACACATCACACCCACACACACACCCATGTCACACACACATCCATCACACACACACATCACACACACACACACACACACATCACACACCCCATGTCACACACACATCCATCACACACACCATGTCACACACACATCCATCACACACACACATCACATGCACAAGCATGCACATCTATCACACATGCACACACACCCCCATGTCACACACACATCCATCACATACACACATCACATGTACACACACATCACATGCACATGCACACATCCATCACATACACACATCACATGTACACACACATCACATGCACATGAACACAAACATCACATGCACACATCCATCACATGCACACACACACACACATCACAGGCACACATACATACCATCACACACAACAATCACTCACATCCATCTCTCTCACAAAACACTTCACATGCACATGCACACACAGACACACACACCCATCACATGCACACAGACACACACATCCATCTCTCTCTCTCACACACACACACACATGCCCAGTTCTCAGACCCTTTATCACTTTTGCTCAGTCCAGACTCAGACAAGATCCCCACTGAATTCCATTGGAGTTGAGCCTCTGTCTGTCTGTTACCGTCTGGCAGTGCCTGACCCCTCCCGAGTGTTCAGGTAGAAATAACAATCACTGTCTCTCTCTCTCTTCCTTTCCCGCCTGCAGGAGAAAAGAGGTGATTAGCTTACAGGTAGTTTGGTTTCTGGGCACGTCGGGGGGTACATGGATGTCTCTGTGTGAAGAGCTGACTGAGGGGAAGCTAAGGCACAGGGAGGAGATTCACTTTGAAGCCTGGGGTCTCTTCTGTCTTGTGGCAGGGAGTTCCACAGTCTAGGGCAGAGTTTCCCAAGCGGTGGCTCGCTGAAGGCTCCAGATGGTGGCAGGCCCAGTGCAGAGGGGAAGCCCTGGGAGGAGGGGGGATGCTGGAGAGCGAGCCCGCCCTGCACTCGCCCCATAGTGGCAGCTGCTGTCCTGCAGGGCTGGGCCCGGTTTACATCAGGTCGCAAGGCCTGGAGCGGGGAGCTGAGCCTAGCCTGGGGACAGAGCCACCGCCACAGGGTGAGTGAGGTGCATGCGAACTCTCCAGCCCCCAGCGCCTGCCCGTGGTGCTGGGCCAGCATTCGGGGGGTGCTGGGGCAGAGGGTGTCCCCTTGGCACGGCGAGGATGATGATGCTGGCCTCAGATTTTGGGCCCCCCCCAACTAGAACCCTGAGTGGGGGCCAGAAAAAGACGAAATGTGGTTGGCAGGTCTCTCAAGTAAAACATTTGGGAGCCCCCGGGCGAGGCCCAGCTCCCGGGAGGCTCCGTCTCCCGCGATCTCCAGCGTCCCCTTGCTGGGTGCCGGGTCATCGGCCTGGCGGGGACTTGCTGTGGTGGGAGGCCGCAGTCTCCGAGGGAGCAGCACACACAGAAACGGGCACCTGGGTGCACTGTGCTCACACACACCACCACATGGGTATGTTACACACACACACCACCACACGGGTATGTTACACACACACACACACACCACCACCACCACACGGGTATGTTACATACACAGCACCACATGGGTATGTTACACACACACACACACAACGGGTATGTTACACACACACACACACAGCACCACATGGGTATGTTACACACACACACACAACACGGGTATGTTACATACACAGCACCACATGGGTATGTTACACACACACACACACACAGGTATGTTACACACACACACACAGCACCACATGGGTATGTTACACGCACATGGGCATGTTACACACTCACAGGTACACACAGGTATGTTACATACACACGCAGCACCACATGGGTATGTTACACACAAATGGGCACACATGTGTATGTTACACACAGAGGCACATGTGGGTATGTTACACACACACAGCACTACACAGGTATGTTACACACACGGGCACACACAGGTATGTTACACACACGGGCACACACAGGTATGTTACACACACACACACACACACACACACAGGGATGTTACGGGGGCCGTTTTGTTGATGTATGTGACTGCAGGAAAAACAGAGCCACGTCTCCTACGGTGTTTGACCTTCTGCCCCCCACCCCCCCAACGCAGCCCCTCTTGTTGCTGAGTTTTTTGCAGGCTCTGGGGGCAGTACGTGTTCGTACAGCCCTGACCGGGGGCAGGGCGTGCGGCTGGGGGCTCAGCGCGGGCCCCAGAGAAATGTTAATAGTATTTGTTGTCTGCAGCGCTCCTTGTAGCTCCGTCGGTCCCAGGGTGTTAGAGAGACACAGCGGGGCAGGCGATATCGACTATTGGACCCACTCCTGCTGGGGACAGAGCCGAGCGTCCCAGCCGCCCAGGGCGCTCAGGGCTGGGAGAGGCTCTCCCAGTGTCACAGCTAGACACAAAGGAGTTTAGCGCACGGAGTTAGCACGTGTTGTAAGGGCCCATTCAAGGGGGAGGCGCTGGTTAACCCCTCTGCAGTCCTAGGACAAGCAGAGCGGGTTACAGCCGGTTGTAATAAGCCATAAATCCAGTGTCTCTGTCCAGACACAGAGCGATCGCGCGAGTGACAGGGTGGTTTTGTCTGATACAATGATTGACACCCGGCACACCCCGCCTTTCGAGATCCGTGGGTCCCACACACACGTGTGGTGTGTCTCAGCCAGGGCCCCCAGAACAGTGATGTGGGTGAATCCCTGCGCTCTCGAATGAACTCACACAGGAAAATGATCCAAGACAGAAACACCCCGTCACCCGCGGGGGAACACTACCGTGATCACCCCATGTCTGACCCCCGTGCCGTCCTGGTCCTCAGAGGGAACCTGCACCACGCTTTGAACAGACAGAGCCGGTGAGCTTCAGTTCATCACTCTGCTAGACTCTAAAAATCCTGGACTGAGCAGAGACCCTGGATTTATGGCTCATTACAACAGTCTGTCACCCAGCAGCCCCCCGTTATTGACTGCACAGCTCTTAATCAGCCACGCCCCCTTGACAGGTTTCAGCGGGTCGCCGTGTTAGTCTGTATCAGCAGAAACAACGGGGATCCTTGTGGCACCTTCGAGACTAACACAGTTCTCTGGGGATACGCGTTCGTGGGCTAGAGCCCACTTCATGGGATGCATGGAGTGGAAGATACAGGAGCAGATGTATATACATGGTACATGAAAAGATGGGGGCTGCTGTACCAATTCTAACCAGACAATTCAATGGGCCCGTGCAACATGTGCTAACTACATGCGCTAAACACTCTGTCCCACCTGCATTAAGGGCTCCCCGCGCCTCGAACACATCACATCCCCACCAGAAGCTGGTCCAACAAAAGAGATTTCCTCTCCCCCCGCCGTGTTATTGGTGGCGTTGCTGGTTTCTCTCCACTTGGGGGCAGCACACTGCTGGGGATGGGCTGGACATGTTTCTCTGGGACCTGTCCACACACGGCACTGACCCTGCTGCCAGACGGCCCCAGTGACTTGGGGCAGGCAAGGTGTCACGGACTCACAGATCGTGCCCACTCTTGGCCCCGTGCGGTCCGTGGGGGGATCCCCCTATCAGTGCGAGCCCTTCTCGGGGGTCCACTCTCTCTCGGGGTCAGGCCCCTCCACCTCCTGGAGCCGCACCTCTCTGAGCCTTAGCACGTCTGTCTCTGCCGTGGGCCCCCTCAGGGAGTCCCCTCGCTCTGGGCCCCCGGGGCCTCCGCCCCCAAAGGGGATGATACCCCCCCCCCCCTTTTCTCTAGCCCGGAGCGACTCTCAGCCAGCGTCACACAGGAGGTTTATTGAGCGTTGAACACAGCACAGGAAACTCTCAGGGCCTCAGGCCTGGCCTCCCTCAGCCCAGCACATCCCAGTCTCCCTGCATCCAGGTGGGCTCTGCCTGCTCCCCCTCTCCAGCCCCGAGCCCCCTGCTTCCCAGCTGGGCATCTGAGATCACCGGCCCCAAGCCCCCTCTGTCCATTGTCTTCGGCCTCCTGTCCTCTGGCCCCTCTGGCTGGAACCGGCTGGTCAGGTCACTGGGGTCCTCTCTTCGCAGCCCATTGTCCTCCCACTGGCCAGAACCGGCTGCTGGGTCTCCGGGTCATCAGGTCACCAGTGCTGGGGTGTCCCTCCTCCAGGTCATCGGCTGGGGTCCCAAGTTCCCTCTCCGGTCCTGTGTAACCACAAACTCCCTCTCCCCTCACCTCGTTAAACCCGTAGCACATAGGAAAACTGAGTCCCACCCCCACTGCATGCAAACCATAGGAAACCCAAGAAAATCCCCCATAGGAAACAAGGAGAAACAAGAAACTCCACCCCCCCCCTTCATCACACAAGGCGGGTGAGCCCCTCCCCCCACAGGACCCACTGAGGGCAGCACCAGGGAGCGGTGGCTCTGGGGCTTTTCGGACGCAAGGGCGATCACCTTCCAAGCCCGTTCCTGTAACTCCTGGGCTGGGCACGGCCGGGGCGTCCCCACCAACGCGCTGCTCTCGGGGCAGCTCTCCAGACGTTCAGGCGGGGGGTGGGGGGTGGGACTTGTCCAGTGCCAGCCCCTGCCCCCAGCCCTGCTATGGAAATTGACGATCAGTGTGGTTCCCGCTCAGGACCCCATGTGGCAATTGCCAGGGATGGATGGGAGCCCCGGGGGCTGTGGAGGGGCAGGGTGAAGAGCCAGGGCTGGGCATAGCCCCGTGATGACCCATGTCCGTCTGCCCCAGGGGAGATGCGCCGGGTTACAGGCTCGGACCCCCCCCGCCAGGCGCAGTCCCGCTAACCGCCTGCCCCTTGGCCTCGCAGGCAGCGGGCAGATCCAGCTGTGGCAGTTCCTCCTGGAGCTCCTGTCGGACCGCGCCAACCTGAACTGCATCGCCTGGGAGGGCACCAACGGGGAGTTCAAGCTGATCGACCCGGACGAGGTGGCCCGGCGCTGGGGCGAGCGCAAGAGCAAACCCAACATGAACTACGACAAGCTGAGCCGAGCCCTGCGTTACTACTACGACAAGAACATCATGACCAAGGTGCACGGGAAGCGTTACGCCTACAAGTTCGACTTCCAGGGCCTGGCGCAGGTCTGCCAGCCCGCCGCCCCCGACCACGCCCTCTACAAGTTCCAGGGCAACCTGACCCCCCTGCCCTTCTCGGGCATCTCCAAACTCAACCTCATGGCCTCGGGGGTGACGCCCACCAGCTTCTCCTACTGGCCGGGGGCCGCCCCCACCCTCTACCCCGGCCACGGCCTGCAGCCCTCCGCCCCCTTCAGCGCCATGGCCGCCTCCCACATCAACAACATGAATAACCACTACCATTAGAGCCCCCGGGGCGTGCCAGGTGGGGGGGGGGGGACGGTGTGCACGATGGGGGTGGGGGTGGGTTTGCCTTTAGGTTCCACTTCGAGGGACCCCCCCTCTTTGCTCTGTGGCCCTTTGGGAGGAGAGGGGGCTTTTCTGAGTAGGTGGCTGGACCCCGTAAGAGATGGGTCCGTCTCCCTGCCCACCTCACCCTCATCCCCTCTGAGACAGGAAGGCGATTAGGCCAAGCCAGCGCCCCACCGGCAATGCCAGCCATGCCCAGAGGGTGAGGTTCTCCCAGGGCAGCATCTGGGGGTGGTGGGGAAGGGGCAGCTTGCGGCCGGGGTCGCCAGGCTGTGGGTCACTGGAGGCCCCAGGCCCAGCGTCTCTCTAGCCCGGCCCCTCTGTCTGCTGCGGGGGCCCAGCGTCTCTCTAGCCCGGCCCCTCTGTCTGCCGTGGGGGCCCAGCGTCTCTCTAGCCCGGCCCCTCTGTCTGCCGTGGGCTGCCGGGAGAGTCTCAAACACCAACCCTCACGCATCAGCGCATGGGCCAGGCCCTGGGCTCAGGAGGAAATCCCCCCTCCCCCGCCGGGGGCAGATTAATGCCTGTCAGAGGAGTCATGCCCGCCTCTGAAGCAGCTGGTCTGGGGCACTGTCAGAGGCGGGATACCAGGCTAGATGGGCCTCTGGTCTCATTTAGGGCCGTGTGAAAGTAGGGGGGAGATACCGAGGTAGATGGGCCTATTGCTCTGATCCAGGGCAGCAGGGTAGGGGGTGGCCGGGGACCAGGCTTGGTGGGTCTGTTGGACTGATAAAGTCCTTGGGTCAGGTCCAGTCCCTGGTTTCGCTGCAGCAAACTGGCAGCAGTTCAGCCCCCAGCGGGTGGGGTGGAGGCGACGGGCTCACATGCAGGCTGCTCTGGGCAGGCGGGCGCGGGGGGGTTGGAAGGGACCGGGAGGACGTGTGGAGTCAGGGCCGTCTCTCGTGTAATGAGGTGAGAGCAGCTGGAATGACCTGGGCTGTGCTGGAGGCTGGTGGTTTGGTCCCAGGGCTCAGTGAGCCCTGCCAGGATTTCAGTAGCCCCCTGGTCTCTGGCATTTGGCTGCATGCGGCATGGCTTCGCCGCTCTCCCCCAGACACAGTCGCATCTAGTAAACACTGCACCCCTCCTGCAGCTTTGGCTGCTGGCATGAATGGCTCGCTCTGAGCCCTGCTGGGCTGGGGGGCTCCCTGCTGCATGTGGGGGGGATTCTGATCAGTGGCTGGGCTGGGGAGCCCTGGGATTCAGGGGGTCAGCTCGGGCTTCCTCCCTGCAGTTATAAGAGCACTGGCCACGTGGCAGGATGTTAGCGCGGCGAGGAGGAGGATGGAACGGCCGAAGGGCAGATCGGCCCCTCCGCTGGATCACACGGGGCTCAGTACGCGTGGGCGGGGGTCAGGATGTGGGGTGCATGAGTGGTGCTGGCACGTTCAATAAACTGGAGAGTTACTTTAACGCCGAGGCTCAGTCTGTGAATGCATCAGTGCAGCGGCTGGAGTGGCTCCTGGGCAAGGACTTGCCCCGGTGGTGTTTGCTTTGGAGGCTGCGGGTGGGGAGAGGAAACGGGAGGAGCCAACACCACAATCCTGCGGGACTGGAGTCTGGAGTGGCGGGTCCAGCCCACCCCCATGCCTGCCCTCCAGAGCTGGGTTCCTAGTTTAAAATGGGGAATGAAGACAGGGCCGAGTGGAAAGTTGGACGCTCTGGAGCAGAGTCGACTCCTGGGGGAATTCTGCGCCCAAACAGTACAAATTCTGTGCACAAGATTTTATAATTCTGCAAAATTCTGCATATTTTATTTGTCAAAATAACACTATATAATCACACCAGTTTCAGTTATTTTGGTAATTTATTTCAAAACACCTGTCAGCAAGTATGTCTGTAACAACACAGACACACACACACACATTTCCCCAGGAGTAGAGTGTTAAAGAAACGCCTACGACAACCCAATTCCTAATTCTCTGCCCCCTCCCCCGCCAGGGCCCAGCTGCGGGGACCCCCAGCCCAGACACCTGCACCCCCTCCCCCCAGAGCCTAGCTGTGGGGCCCTCCCCAGCCCAGACACTCACACCCCCACCCCCCAGAACCCAGGGATCCAGAGAGAGAAACAGCCTGATCCTGGGTCCCAGGCTTGCATGCAGTTTCCTGCACACCCCCTCCTTCCTTCAGGGCGGGTCGGCAACCTCCAGCTTCCCCCCTGTCCTCCCCCCCCCCATGGCCCGCCCCACACCGCACAGTGTCTTCTAATTGCCAGCTGGGCTCCACCAAGTCCAGCGTCCCCTAGTGGCAGCCAGCAGCTCTGCAGCCCATTCTGTGCACACAATATTCATGTCTGTGCAAATTCTGCATTGCGCAGTGGTGCAGAATTCCCCTGGGGGGGATTCACAATCATGACCACTGTTATGCTGTGAAACCACAGTCACTAGGACCACCACCGAAATGGCAGGCATGGAACCGGCCAGGGCCTCCTGCTCCACAAGCCCTGCCTCAGACCAACAAACCGATAGGGGACTCTCCCTTCTCTCTGAGCAATACGAGGTCTATGACACACAGCGGAGCAGTTCTGATTCCATCCTGTAGCCGGCAGAGGTGACAGAGAGATGCCCCCAGCCCGCTCCCCACGCTATGAAAGCCCCCAGAAAGTCCTTGCTAACTGCTCCCCGCAGCCGTGGGTCTGCATGCTCCGGCCATTCACAGAGCACTGGGTGGTGCTCGCAGCTCCCGTGTGAGATGACGCCCTCAGCCACATGGGGGAGCGATCCGGGGGCTCTCTAAGGCTCTGATCCTGTAGCGCTTTCCGGCAGCTGGCTGCCTCTGGGCTGAGCTGCCTCCCCACCCCCCCAGCTACCCCTGACCTGGAGTGTCATTTCTGGGGTGACACGGCCTCGCTCGGGTCTGGCGTTCCCTGCCCCCTAACGCTGTGGCTGTCCAGCCTCTTCGGAGTGCGGTCCTGGGAAGCAAATCTAGGGACTGCCTGGGACAGAACCCCTGTCCCTCTGCTTCAAAACCCCGGCCTCGAGCAGAGCCGCTAACGGGGCTCTCCCGCCGCTGGCGTTAGGAGAAGGCCATTAACCCTCCTCCCTCCAGGCACACTAAGCAAATGCGTGACCCTGCTGCAGGGGACTCTAATTGTGTATGTCTGGGCATACAGACATAGCTCAGTGGAGGGGAGGGATAGCTCAGTGGTTTGAGCATTGGCCTGCTAAACCCAGGGNCTGCAGGTGACTCTAATTGTGCATGGCTGGGCATGCACCACAGGCTTCAGACCCGCGTGAGCAAGCGGCCCTGGCTTCAGGGGGCGCCGTGTGTACACGCCTGAGGGCACAAGCAGGCCCTGTCCAAGGACCCACAGACAGACCCTTTCCCAGAGCTCAGCGGGACAGGTAGCTTTGCTCCTGGCTGCAATACAAGGGCCTGCCACAAGGTGTCGCCCTGCCCCAAGCATCCCCAGCTGAGTCTACACCAGACCGGGAATGGGCCTCCTGCCTGTTACAGGCGTGACACCGCTTCTCCCCACTCCGCTCGGCTCCGTCCTGCCGGAGCAGGGCCTGGCCTCCGAGGCGTGTCCCTGGCCTGTGATCCCGCTCCCTCCCTGGTACGGTTCCTGTCAGCACTGCAGGCTATTCCTGAGCCCCTCCCCAGCTGTGCACGCAGCTCGCGGCTTCTTGGCTGTCGACCACGCGGACAGACGTGCTCAGGCCTCGGTCTCCACGGCCGTGCGCACCTGAGCAGAGCGCGTGTGCACGCTGGGAGCATCGCACGCCCGTATTGCAGAGGTGTGAACCACCACCCGGCCTGCGAGGGAGGGGGCCCCAGTGAGGGACGGGGCAGGGAAATCCCACCACTGAGCAGGCCCCCGGGCGGCTCACCTGCCCGCAGGTAAATCACGGTAGCTGGCTCGAGAGGCGAAATAGACCCAGTTCCCAGGTCAATCATAGTGTTGCCCGTCCCAGCTCGGGCCGTGCATTCTCCATAGCTGGTTCCAGCCGCTAACTCCGAAAGAAAGCGCCCACTCGCGATGCGCTGAGGCCGCTGCCGGGACCACGCGCCCACTCGGGATGCGCCGGGGCCGCTGCCGGGACCGCGCGCCCACTCGCGATGCGCCGGGGCCGCTGCCGGGACCACGCGCCCACTCGCGATGCGCCGGGGCCGCTGCCGGGACCACGCGCCCACTCGCGATGCGCCGGGGCCGCTGCCGGGCCCACGCGCCCACTCGGGATGCGCTGGAGCCGCTGCCGGGCCCACGCGCCCACTCGCGATGCGCCGGAGCCGCTGCCGGGACCACGCGCCCACTCGCGATGCGCCGGGGCCGCTGCCGGGACCACGCGCCCACTCGCGATGCGCTGGGGCCGCTGCCGGGACCACGCGCCCACTCGCGATGCGCCGGGGCCGCTGCCGGGACCACGTCGGAGTTGTGGCCGACGCTGTGAAATGGGCTCACGGAAAGGCTGCGTCACGCAAAGCGGATCCAGGTCTGTGGGGCCAGCGACAAGGGGGCGCGCTCGGCGCTCAGCGGAGTGAAACGCCCGGGGACGCGGTGTGCTCTCCCTGGGAGAAGACGCTTCCTCCTCCGGTCTGAAGGGGTCGAGGGCTGGGAACAATGGAACAGGAACAAAAGAAGCAGGTGACCCCAGCAGGACTTGGGGTGGGGACTGTGGGATAGAGGGTGGAGCAGATTAAGCTGGGGGAGGGGGGCTGGCAGTGGGGCAGGGCAGGCAGGGGGCACAGGGCCCTGCCGGCTGGAGTCCAGAGGGGCGGCCTGGCGCAGGACGTTGCGTTCAGGGTGTTTGATTGTCTGCGCTGCGCTCCCCACATGCCGAATGATCAGGGGCATAAAGGCGACAGACGGAACAAAGTGGAGGGTCGGGGGGGAGTGTCCCAGCAAGCGCCGGGCCCTGAGGGACTTAGCCACATTTGGGGGGTGTTCAATTGCTGGGGAGGCTGCAGGGCCAGCACTCGGCCGGGGGGTCCCCTGAGAGCCTTGGGACCCCGGGATTGGAGCAGCGCCTGGGTCCTGCTCAGGCTGCAGGAGCTTGAAACAGGCCTGGGAACCCAAAGCACAGAGGCCTGGGTTCCCCTCCCAGCAGCCAGGTGTTTTACCCACGAGAAGAGAAATGACTCAGACATAACACAGTCAAAGGCAGAAACGCTTCCCACGGGGTAAATATCCCAGGTGTGTGTGTGTGTGTGTGTGTGTGTGTGTGTGTGTGTGTTAGCTCCAGTATAGAAGGGGGGGTTTTTGTCGGGGGGGGGAAGAGATGAGCTCTCTAGCGCCCTGCCTAACACCTGTGCGACCCAGCTGCCAAGGCACTATGGTGAGGGGCACCTTAGAAACGCCCCTAGTGCCAATCAATATCTGGGGCAGCCCTGTAAGAGCTCTGGCCCTTTAAACAGCAGCTCACAGCCCCCGCCCCCAGCCAGCACCTGTCACTGTGACGGGCTCTGGGCTCTGGCCCCGGGGCCCCCCGGCTTTCCCGGTCCCTGCTTCAGTTCCCCGGCTCCATCTGTGGGAATTGGCCGGCAGCCGTGGCTTGCGGGCTCTTTGCCAGCTGCCCTTGTGTGCCCGCAAGCCCAGAGCCAGCGGGCGCAGCGGGGCAAAGGGCAGGGATACTTAGCCGAGTGCTTTCCAGCTGGCCAGCCGGGCCTGGCCCGGCCTCGGTGCTCTAAGCCGGCTGTGTCATTGCTGCGATCAGCCAGCCCCTGCGGGCAGCACGGACTGGCCTGGGCCTGCAGTGATTGACGGGGGCTGCGGTAGTGACTGGGCGGCTGGGTGGTGCCATTGTTTTCCTGGGCATACGGGCAAGGCCCTGTGTCACGGAGAGTGGGGGAGTCAGGGCCCTGCACCCCTGGGGTTCCTGCGATTCACCATGACTCTCAGCCAGCCAGTAAAACAGGAGGTTTATTGAGACGACAGGAACACAGTCCAAAACAGGTCTTGCCGGTACAGACAACAGGACCCCCTGTAGTTAGGTCCATCTGGGGGGCCCAGGGAGGCCCCAGGACCCTGGGGAAGCCCAAGCCCCGTGGAGCCACCCCTCTCCATTTCCAGTCAGCTTCCAAAACTGAAAAACTCCTTCCAGGCGTCTCCTGTCTCCCTTCCCCCCGGCTCCTCCCCCAGCTTTTGTCCTTTGTCCGAATACCCAGTCAAAGGTGTTACCTGGTCTCCAACTCCCCTCCTGGGTTCTCATGTTACATGCTCAGGTATCTCCCTTCCCCCATGCAGACAGTCCCAGCCAAGCTCCCCTGCAACCTTCCCCCTCAGTATTCACATAACACCACAAAACATTCTCACTTCGTCACACCCTGATTTACCTGGAGACAGGGGTGCCTGGTGCCAGCCCCGGCGGGTTTCCCTGAGGTAGGCCCGTGCCCTGCTGCCAGGCTGGGGAAAGCAGGGCAGGGGTGCGTGGTGCCCACGGGAGTTTTTCTGGGGACGCAGAGTGTGTCTTGGCTGCTAAGCCGGGCCCAACAAGACCCTCCCCGTGGCCGGGCCTACTGGCATTGCTCCCGGAGGGATGCACTGACCGACCAGCAGCGTCTGCTTTGGGTCTAGCGTGTGGCCGGGGAGCTCCTGGGAACGTCTGCCGGTGGGCATGGCAGGACCCAGCCCTGGAGCCGCAGCGGCTGGGCACGGGGGACACGGCCTACGGACTAAACGCAGCCCTGGGGTAAGCAGGCGCCCCCCCCCCCGAGTTACAGCTGGGCTGGACTGGGCCCTCTGAGCGCAGCCCCCGGTGGAGTTCTCGCCGTGTCCACCTCCGAAGGGCACGTCCAGCCGGCTAGCCAGGCACCCACCCCCTGCTACGGGCCAGGGAGGGCCAGGGCTGCAGCCCAGCCGGGTCTGTCTCCAGATCTGCCACAGGACAGAGAGCCCTGGCCCATGCCGTTCCGGGGCATCTCCTCAGGCCTCTCAGGTGGCGGCTTTGTAGCGCCAAGGGGAGCTCAGCAGGGCCCCCCAGAGGATTCAGGGGGCCTGGGGCAAAGCAATTTTGGGGGCCCCTTCCATAAAAAAAAAGTTGCAATACTATAGAATACTATATTCTCGGGGGGGGGCCCTGCGGGGCCCGGGGCAAATTGCCCCACTTGCCCCCCCTCTGGGCAGCCCTGGAGCTCAGAGATCCACCACTTCACCCCGCTGGGGAACGGCGGGGACCTCGCCTCTCTCAGTGGGAGGGGAGCCTGAGAGAAGAGGCTGGAGCAGAGCACGGGAGATGGAGGCCGAGGGGCAGGGGAAGCACTGTATGTAAGGGAGCAGTGTGATTGCTCAGAGCTCCAGCATGAAACCGGAGAAAAACCTGTTGAGAGTCTTCGGGTTAAGTTTAGAGGCGAGAGGAACAAGGGGGATGTCGGGGTGGGCGTCTGCCATAGACCACCAGACCAGGAGGATGAGGCAGACGAAGCTTGAAACTGGGGCGTCGGGAGTGGGACAGAGAGAGGGGAGGGGGAGGCCCCAGCTGGGCTGTAATGACCACTGACTCTTCCCCTCACACCCCGGCAAGGCTCCCCCTGCTCCTCCCCAGGCCCAGCCGTTTCACATGGGGGCGTGCAGGACACAGCCAGATCCTGCACGGCACCGGCAGTGAGCTGCTGCAGGGAGCTGCCGGGGCCTGCAGAGACGCTGCTGCATGCATGGAGGGAAGGCAGGCGGTTGCCTGGTGCACAGCGGCTCGGGAGGATGCTCTGCCGGGAATCGGCCCTGGGGAGGGAGCGCACTGGCCCCGTCTGGGCCAGCACAGGAATAAACAGCCAGCGCTGGTGACTCAGCAAAGCGGCTTTAACCTCTCCCTGGCCAGAGCCCGGGGGCATCCAAACAACGTAACACCACAGCAAGCAAACGGGGACCATGGGGGAGCGGCCGAGGCCGGAGCAGCCACAGGACCAGATGGTGGCCGAAGCCTCCATCCCCAGGGCCGATTCCCCTTCTCAGCACGTAACTCCCAGACCCACAGAGCCCAGGCTGGAGACTTCCACCCTGTCACCCCATACGGAGCCCAGTGACTGCAGCATGGGGCAGGGGGGCAGCCGGTCTGGGTGTGAAGCCGTCGGGAGACGGCGAATCCCCCCATCCTGGGTTCCAGGGGTTCATCACCCGCAGTGCTGCCAGGCGGTGCCCAGGTTCTAACTGGACTTTGTCTGGCTGAAGCTTCCGGCTGTTGGTTCTTGTCCTGCCCGGCTCTCTCTGCTAGATTCAAGGGCCCCTCGGCAGCTGGCGTTTCCTCTTCGGGCATGTCCTTATCCACCCCCTCCGTCTCCTGTCCGATGAGCCAGCCGCCCCCTGCTGCCCTGTGGGCCCATGCCCTGCACCGCTTGCGTGGGAAGCTCCTCCACCCAGAGCAATGGACCGAGCACCCCTGGCTCGGGAGCAGCCGGGCCCAGGACTGCCCAGCCCCCTAGCTCCCACGCCCCACACTTCACCACCCTGTGACCCTGGCCTGTGGTTTGGGGGTTGCTCTCTTCTGAAGGAAGTGGGTATGTTCAGTTTGGAAAAGAGGAGGAAGGGGGGGCATGATAGCTGTCTTCAAATACGTGAAAGGCTGCTACAAAAAACGATGGAGGAAAGTTGTTCTCTCTTGCCATGGGGGGCAGGATAAGAGGCAGTGGGTTCAAACTAGGGCTGTCGATTAATTGCAGTGAACTCGCGCAATTAACTCAAAAAAATTAATCATGATTTAAAACAATTAATCATGATTAATGGCAGTTTTAATCACACTGTTAAACAGAATAATACCAATTGAAATGTATTAAATGTTTTTGGATGTTTTTCTACATTTTCAAATGTATTGATTTCAGTTACAACACAGAATACAAGGTGTACAGTGCTCCCTTTATATTACTTTTGATTACAAATATTTGAACTGTGAAAATGACGAACAAAAGAAATCGTATTTTTCAATTCACCGCATACAAGGACTGGATACAAAGCAATCGCTTTGTCGGGAAAAATGCAACTTACAAATGTAGATTGATTTTGTTACATAACTGCCCTCAAAAACAAAACAATGTAAAACTTTAGAGCCTGCAATCCACTCAGTCCTACTTCTTGGTCAGCCAATCGCTAAGAGAAACAAGTGGGAGATGACGCCGCCCGCTTCCTCTTTACAATGTCACCTGAAAGTGAGACCAGGCGTTCGCATGGCACTTTTGTAGCCGGCATTGCAAGGTATTTATGTGCCAGATGCGCTAAACATTCTACCCCCCTTCATGCTTCGGCCACCGTTCCAGAGGACATGCTTCCATGCTGGTGATGCTTGTTTAAAAAAATGCTTTAATTACATTGGTGACTGAACTCCTTGGAGGAGAATTGTATGTCTCCTGCTCCATTGTTTTACCTGCATTCTCCAATACATTTTGTGGTATGGTCGTCTAGGAAGACGACCCAGCACATGCTGTTCGTTTTAAGAACACTTTCACTGCAGATTTGACAAAACACAAAGAAGGTGCCAATGTGAGATTTCTAAAGATAGCTACAGCACTCGATCCAAGGTTTAAGAGTCTGAAGTGCCTTCCAAAATCTGAGAGGGAGGAGGTGTGGAGCAGGCTTTCAGAAATCTTAAAAGAGCGACACTACAGAAACTACAGAACCCAAACCACCAAAAAAGAAAACCAACCTTCTGTTGGTGGCATCTGACTCAGATTATGAAAATGAACATGCACTGGTTTGGATCGTTAGCAAGCAGAATCCATCATCTGCATGGACGCATGTCCTCTGGAATGGTGGTTGAAGTATGAAGGGACATATGACTCTTTAGTGCATCTGGCATGTAAATACCTTGCAACGCCAGCTACAACAGTGCCATGAGAACGCCTGTTCTCACTTTCAGGTGACATTGTAATAGAGTGACCAGATGTCCTGATTTTATAGGGACAGTCCTGATTTTTGGGTCTTTTTCTTATATACACTCCTATTACCCCCCACCCCCGTCCCGATTTTTCACAATTGCTGTCTGGTCACCTTACATTGTAAACAAGAAGTGGGCAGCATTATCTCCTGCAAATGTAAACAGACTTGTTTGTCTGAGCGATTGGCTGACCAAGAAGTAGGACTGAGTGGACTTGCAGGCTCTAAAGTTTTACATTGTTTTATTTTTGAGTGCAGTTATTTTTTGTACATAATTCTACATTTGTAAGTTCAACTTTCATGATAAAGAGATTGCACCACAGTACTTGTATTAGGTGAATTGAAAAATACTATTTCTTTGGTCTTTTAGAGTGCAAATATTTGTAATACAAATATAAAGTGAGTACTGTACACTTTGTATTCTGCGTTGTAATTGAAATCAATATATTTGAAAATGTAGAAAACATCCAAAATATTAAATAAATGGTATTCTATTATTGTTTAACAGTGCGATTGATCACAATTAATTTTTTTAATCGCTTGACAACCCTAGTTCAAACGACAGCACAGCAGAGTTAGGGTCAATCTCAGGAGAAACTTCCAAACCGGAAGAGCAGTCAGACAGTGGGACAGACGCCACTGGAGGTTTTCGAGAGCACGCTGGAGCCGTCTGTCTGGGTTGGGTTAGACCCAACAAGCCCTGCATTGGCAGGGGTTAGACGAGATGACCCGTGTGGTCCCCTCTAGCCCTATGGGTCTATGGTTCTATGACTGACCCATTGCTCACGGGGGGGAGCAGGGAGCAGACTGACCCATTGCTCACAGGAGGAGGGGAAAGTGTGTGTGTGGGGGGCTGATTGGCTGTTTACCCCCCAGGAGGCAGGGTGGTGTGTGTGTGGGGGGGGCAGAGCTGCCCTTTGCAGTGGGGCCGGAGCTTCTGGCCTCCTCCCAGAGTGCCCCAGCCCCGGGCGATATCCCGCGAGAGCTGGCGATGCTGCAGGGCTGACCATGGGCCCTACCGTGCAGGCCCCCCCTGCAGGGGGGGTTACACCCCCCGTCACACACGGGGGGATGGGGCTTTGCCTTATGCGCCGGCCTGGCGTGACCTGCCACTCACCTGTCGTTGGATTGCGGACGAATCACAGCGACCCCTAGTGGCGACCCGGGGCAGTGCAGTCGGGGAGCTAGAGCGCCCGTGGGAGCCAATGGGGAGTGTCCCTTGCCGTGGGAGCCCCCTTGCAGAATCCCGGCTCTCCTCTCCAGCAGGCAGACTGACAAAGGCCGAGTGAGGGTCCTACGCTGGGCATGTCCCGGGCACGGGATGCCGAAAGGGCCAGAGCGCTCACCTAACGCACGAGTCTGAGGCGCTGCGGGGCCTGAACCCTCGCCCGTGGGCTCTCGGGCCGCTGCCGCATCCTGAGCACCGTGTCCCCAGCACCTAAAGACCCCCCCACTCAGCTAGAGGGGCCTGGAGAGCTCTGGTGCCCACGGGGCCAAGTGCAGTATTTAAGGTGGAAGGAGATGCAGGGAATTGTCTGTGCTACAAGTCAGATCCTGGCTTGCGGCTGCTACAGACCCTGCCGTCTGCGCCCTGACTTCCAGCCTCGGCCTTCGCCCTGCCCTGTTCCTGGCTCCTCGTCCGGGCCCCGAATCCCATTGCCCCGGCTTCTGACTGCCCCGGCTCCGACCTCTTGGAGTCTGACTCAGTGATCGCCTCCGGCTATGGCTCCTCCCTCCTGCCTGACCTTGACGCTGACCACTAGGCCTGACTGCCCAAGCCCTGGTCATGACCGGGTCACTGCCGGCCGCCGGGCAGAGGTGGACACAGCTGAGTTGGGAGGCAGGAACCACGTGCAGCTCAGCAGGCCACATCCTTGAGCTCTGGGCGTGGCCGGCTCCAGATCACTGGTGTGGGGGGGAGGCGTAGGGATACCCAGGCTCCACGTCTGCAGCACCCAGGTGGGGAGAGGGGGCATAGGGACACCCTGGCCTCCCCAGCACATCTCATGCACCATGCTGCCTATGCCGGGCGTGTCTCCTGGGGCCGTGGGTGCCCCAGCCCCAAATGGAGCGGCGAAGGGCGAGGAATGGGCAGATCCATGAGCAGCCCAGGCCCCCTGCTCCAATAAGGGTGTCTCTTGTTGCCATTCCCCCTGGCAGCCTGGCCTCCAGGGCTGAGCCCATCTCCAGAGCACTTCAGGGACAGGCTGCTGTGGCCTGGGTGCTCCTTCCCCGTTTCTTTCCCCATGGAGGGATGTCGTGAACATAAAGCTAAGGGTAGCATAAAATCCCTCCTTTACCTGTAAAGGGTTAAGAAGCTCAAATAACCTGGTTGGCACCTGACCAAAAAGACCAATAAGGGAGAAGATACTTTCAAATCTAAGGGGGAAAGTTTTTGCTTTGTGCTGTGTGTGTGTGCTCTCTCCGAGACAAAGGGAGAGACCAAGCAAGTAATCCAGCTCCTACTGAAATGATACATCTAATATTACAGAAATAGTAAGTAATAGCAAGGAAATGCATTAGAGTATCTTTTGTTTTAGCTTGTGAATTTTCCCTGTGCTAAGAGGGAGGTTTATCCCTGTTTTTGTAACTTGAAGTTTTGCCTAGAAGGGAACCCTCTGTGTTTTAAATCTTATTACCCTGTAAAATTACCTGCCATCCTGTCACCTGAAAGGTGGGAACGTTGGGCTATTGGCTTTTCACCGGCGGGGAATCTCTGACGCCCCAGCTGAGCCGGTCACCGGGCTCAGCTGCCCCCGGTATTTGCAGAGTGGATTTGGAATGACTGCAGCTGCTGTTTGCATGCAGGCAGCACCCCCACCTGTGGGTCTCGGCGCACTCCAGAGAGCTGGATGCTCCGACGTTGTCCAGATAGGGGACCCCAGCCCAGAGAGGGTCAGTGACAGAACTGGGCCCCACAGAGCTCCTCACTCCCAGACCAGCAGATGGCCCCGGCCCCGAGCTGGGTGCTGGGACGGGACAGGATGCCCGGCTGTGAGCTGACGCTGGGAGTGCAGGGTCTACCTGATACCCAGAGCAGAGGGGAAGGGAGTACAGAAGGTCACCAGCCCTATCGGTTCTCCTGGGAGCCGCATCAGGAAGGTGATGGACGCAGTGGCAGGTGGCCAGCTGGCCAGTTCCTCTGGGGTCCTTGATGGTGGATTGGAAGGGTCCTGTTGCCAGGTCTCTCAAGTCCCTGGTTCCCTTGGCAACCGCAGGGAAGGCAAGATGCTGATGTGCCTCAGGGTGCTGATGGATGATGCTTTGCCAGGCAGGACACGGAGGAGCTGCTTAGATCTGCTCTGAGGCATCTGGAACGCCCTGGGAAACAGCCAAAGCCCGGCTCCATTGCCTCCCCCAGTCACCGGACCACGCGGGAATGAGCCCCTGGGATGGGGCACAGGGCAGCTGCCAGCTACGTCTCACCCTGGCCTGCGGCTGGGTACTGCATTCACCCATGCGGCAGGGGCACTCAGCCCTAACCCGAAGCCTGGCTTTCGGCTTCGGTTCAGCCGGCTGGTGCAGTCACAGGTCTGACACTGAACTCAGAGCCATTTTCCTATTTGTCATGCAGAGCCCCAGGCATGGCGGGGATGGGGGAACCTCTATACAGAGGGAGGGTAACGGGGGACACACACAGCCCCTGGCATGGGGGACCCTTGTATAGGGGGAGGGAGTAATGGGGGGACACAGAACCCCTGGCATGGGGGAGGGTTTGCAGGGAGTCCCGATGGGAGGGCGGCACACAGGGTGTTGTGGGGGGAGGCTGAAGGAGGAATGGAAGGACCCCCTGAGGATTCAATGCCCTACAGAAGCAACAAAGCGTGCGACCCACTGGTACGGAGGTTGGAGCTCTCGTCCTAGGAACCACCTCCCCGTGCCCTGGTGCAGAATGGAGGAGGCTTTTTCTCCTCCATTCTCGTCTCTCCTTGGAATCTAGAGTCCTATCCCACGCGCCCTGGGGCATCGGAGCACTTGCCAGTCGTGCATTAAGTGACATGATTAACATCTGGCGTGTGGCTGGTTCGCGCGCTCATCCCCTCCCCGGGGGCGAGTTGAGCATGCAGTGGAGTGACCCGTTGGGTTGTTTTATATACACGATCTGTCCGCTGAGCTCTGATTGTTCATCTTAGAGACTGCGAAGCCAGAAGGGGCTTTCGGGACCATCTCGTCTGACCTCCTGCGAAGCCCAGGCCCCAGACCGGCCCTGAGTTAATTCCTGTCTGAACTAGAGCAGAGCTGTTAGAAAAACATCCCATCTTGAGTTCAAAATGGTCAGTGATGGAGAATCCACCACAGCCCTTGGGAAGATGTTCCAAAGGTTAATTCCTCCCATTGTGAAAAATGTGCACCGTATTTCAAGTCTGAATTAGACTAGCTTCAATTTCCAGCTATTGGACCGTGTTAGACCTTCCGCTGCGTTACAAAATATTTGGTCCCCAGGAAGGTACTTACAGACTGTGATCAAGTGACCCCTGAACGTTCTCTTTGTTAAGCTAAATAGATGGAGCTCCTGGAGTCTCGCGCTCCAAGGCAGGTTTTCCAATCCTTTAGTCCTTCTCGTGGCTATTCTCTGACCCCTCTCCAACGTATCAACATCCTCCTTGAACTGTGGGCACCAGAATCGGACGCAGGATTCCAGCAGTGTCGCACCAGTGCCAAACACAGAGGTAAAATAACCTCCCTGCTCCTCCTCGAGATTCCCCTTTGTGCATCCCAGGATCACATCAGCCCTTTTGGCCACAGTGTCGCACCAGAAGCTTGTGTTCAGCTGATTATCCATCATGACCCCCAACTGGTCTCTGCTTCCCAGGGTAGAGTCCCCCCAGTATAAGTAGGGCCGACTTTCTTTGTTCCGAGATATATGACTTTACCTTTGGCTGTGTTAAAACACACAGTTTGCTTGCACCCAGCTTACCAACCGATCCAGATCGCTTTGTCTCAGTGACTTGTCCTCTTCACGATGTACTGCTCTCCCACACTTTGTGTTATCTGCAAAATGTTATCAGTGATGATTTTGTCTTCTTTCAGATAATTATATTACCTTCCTTTAATTTTTGTTAATTAAGTCCTATATCAGCCGTTCCATTTTTTTGCCTGGGATCAATGTCAGTCTGACAGGTCTATAATTATCCTGGTCATCCTGTTCATCCTCTTTAAATATTGGTCATCTTTAGCTTTCTTCCTGTCTTCTGAAACTTCCCCAGTATTCCAAAACTTATTGAAAATCAACATTAATGGGCCAGACTGCTCCTCGGTCAGCTCTTTTAAAACTCTTGGATGCAAGTGTGACGAAGTGGGGGATTTTCTTGTTGTTTCCTTGTTTTTTCCAATTGTTTGCATGCAGAGGGGGTGGGAGTCAGTTTCCCTGGGCGTTACTGGTTTAACGAGGTGAGGGGAGAGGGAGTTTGTGGTTACACAGGACCGGAGAGGGAACTTGGGACCCCAGCCAATGGCCTGGCGCACGGATACCCCAGCGACTGGGGACCTGGCGACCCGGAGACCCAGCTCAGGAGTCGCAGCCGGTTCTGGCCAGTGGGAGGACAATGGGCTGCAGGGAGAGGACCCCAGTGACCTGACCAGCTGGTTCCAGCCAGAGGGGCCAGAGGACAGAAGAGGGGAGAGGAGGCCCAAGTGACCCTGTTTACGACCCTGTTTCCCTGGAGAGAAGACAATGGACAGAGGGGGGGCCTGGGGACGGGGGTATCAGATGCCCAGCTGGGAAGCAGGGGGGCTCTGGACTGGAGAGGGGGAGCAGGCAGAGCCCACCTGGATGCAGGGGAGACTGGGATGTGCTGGGCTGAGGGAGGCCAGGCCTGAGGGTCAGAGAGTTTCCTGTGCTGGGTTCAACGCCCAATAAACCTCCTGTTTTACGCTGGCTGAGAGTCGCTCCGGGCTAGAGAACAGGGCTGGGGGGGGCATCAACCCCTTCGGGGGGTGGAGGCCCCAGGGGCCCAGAGCGAGGGGACTCCCCGAGGGGGCCCACGGCAGAGACAGACGTGCTAAGGCTCAGAGAGGTGCGGCTCCAGGAGGCGGAGGGGCCTGACCCCGAGAGAGAGTGGACCCCCCCGAGAAGGGCTGTCGCACTGAAAGGGGCACCCCCCACGGACCACACGGGGTCAAGCGTGGGCCGACCTGTGAGTCCGTGACAGCCAAGTTATGTTGCCCGCTGCTTTGAAGATGTCTCACTTCTAGTAGCTGCTGTTTAACATCCTCCTGAGTTACGGCTGGAATAGAAAATGTTTCATCCGCACCACGGGCTATGAGCGGCTATGAGCACATCATCTGGCTCTTCCCCAACAGAGGAGAAACTTTGAACACTTTGTCGTTTCAGCTGATTATTGACAATTCTCCCATTTCTGCACAGTAATACATCACTACCACTGCCCAGGGACAGGCGGCTGTGCACTTTGTGGTAGTTGTTATAACCAAGGGGAGTTTGTGCCAGAGTCATTGTCCCTCAGGGCACCCTCCACTGCAGGTTCCCATCCCCTGCTCCTCTCAGCCCCTTGGAGAGGGGGAAGCCCTGGGGTTCAGACAGGGCACAGGTATCTCCCACACATGGGGTGCCAGGCTCAGGACGCTGCCTCTTCACTGCTACACACCCAGGCCTCTAACCCTTGCGCCAAAGGGAAACACCATTAGCCAGCACTACTAGTAGGTCTGTTATCCTCCCTCTGAGCGGCCAGCAGGGGGCACCATCCCTCTCACCCAAAGCCAGTGCGTCACACCCTTGTCTCTTGTTCATCCCCTGTCGCATTTAAAACTCCACCCTGCCAGGGCTGGGGTGTATCATTGGCGGTCCCTGGGCATCCCCTGCTATTTGGGCAGAAGCAGCTCACCACAGCGATCCCATAGGGAAACAGAGAAACCTCCTGCTCTCTCCCTGCGGTGGGGAGGGTTACAGGCCCCTGGGTGCGTGGGAGCCTCCCTCTGCTGCGCAAAGCAGCAGCTTCCCGGTGCTGAGCCAGTGCTGAGCACCCTCCCCTCCCATCTGCTGCAGTGTGGGGGGGCTGGCTTTTTGTTCTGCCTTTGTACAGCGCCTAGCGCAACGGGGTGCTGCTCCATGACTGGGGCTCCTAGGCGCTTTGGCAATGCAAATAATAAATAATAAGTGGGGGACCCGATAGGGGACCTCACCTACTGGATTGAGCCCAATAAAGTGGATCATCCTGCAGGATCGGTCCCGACAAGGCAACTCACCCCTCAGTATCGGGCCCGCTAAGGTGCCTCACCTGCAGAATTGGGCCCGATGAGGCAACACCGCACAGGCTCGGGCCCATCAAGCACGCGCCCCTCCCCCACATGTGAACGTGCCCAAGCTGCCTGCACTGCATGCGTGGGCTCCGGGGCACCCGGCACCAGGGTGATGTGGCTTTGACAGCCAGAGGCTCGGCTGGGACGATGGTGCCCTCCCCGGGTGCAGCACCAGTTACCCCAGCACAGCCCCACTGCCCACTGGCTCCCCCCAGCCTAGGGAGCCCCGTCCGACCTCGGCGCTTTGCATGCTCCGGCTGCCACTGACGTCACCCCCGAGTTGCCTCCGGTCTTGATCCCCGGCCCGCCTTGATCCCATTCACTAAGCTGATTAGGAAGGACGCGGACAGCAGCAGATGCCAGTTAAAGCGCCCGCGTGGGGCGGGAGACACGGGCAGGGGCAGCAGGAGGCCAGCGTCAACGGGCATCCCAAGGCTGGATGATGCTTTGTCCTTGGGCCTGGTCCAGCTGCTGAGTGCCCCAGTAGCCCCCCAGGCTGTGCCAGGCACCGGCTCCCGCTCCCCCCGTGTGCCCTTGGGAGCTGCAGTGCATTCGGCGAGGGCACCAGGCGTAGCCGGCACCCACAGCCCCATTAGCCTTCGTGGCACATGCAAAGAGAGCGGGCAGCCACGGGGTGGCGAGGGGAAGGGCGGGAGCGAAAGGTGCCACAGCCCTCCCTGAAGGGTTTATGGTCCCTGCGATCGGCTGGGTCCCCCGTGGGGAAGGAGCTACCTTGCGTTTGCCCATCCCTGCTGCCCAGGGCTGACAGTGCCCCCTGCTGGAGAGGTGTAGCACCAGCACCTAGCTGGGCCCTCCCGCTCACTGATTTGCCGCGAGCGCTGGCTGCCCCGGGGCCAGCAGTTCCCCATCGGCAGCTTCCCAGTGGGTGCCGTGGGCCGTAGCACGCGGGATTTCGGTGTCCCTGGAAAAGCTGCCGCCCTGCTTGGCTGCCTGGTTCCCAGTCTCCGCGACGAGGCCAAGAAGCGAACATGTTCCCCTCTCCCCCGTAGGGAGGGAGTCCCCTGCAGGGTCCAATCCTGCGTAGCCTTGGGCAGCCCCGTCCCTGCTCTGTGCCTCAGTTTCCCCACCTGTACAACAGAGATGATGACAGTGACTCACCTGGCACCCAGGGGATTGTCTGCACGGTGCCTTAGCCATGACCAGTGCTAGGTCCATGCGAAGGTTTATTGCTAGGGCACGGCTGGCGTTTGCTTGCACAGCTGCTGTACGTGCCCGGTGAGCTTCGTGGCTCATTCTCCGCCACTGCCAACCAGGGCCGACGTTCCCCAGTGAGGGATGCCCGGGTCACCAGCCAACCCCACACAGCCCAGAAAGCCAGGCGCTCGCTGCTTCCGCCTTCCCCTACCCTCCCTGCGAAATGGCAGCGCCCACACGGAGACGCCCAGCCAGGCCAAGAGGGTGCAACGACCTCATTATCGCTCAGGGGAAGAGAGGAGACCCGCCTGTCAGACAATGAATCGTGGTGAAAAGTCCCTGATGAGGTGTCAGGCCTGGAGCGCTCGCCTGGGGACACGATTTCACATTCAGGCCATGTTCCGTTAAACCCCAGGGCCCGGTTCCACTGGGGAGAAGGCCGCGCTGAAATCCAGGCAGAGGGAGCAGCTGACTTGCTGCTGCCGCCCTTGGGGAAGCACCTAGGAAGCAGAGAAATGGCCTAAATACCTCATGTCTTTGGGTGTGCCTCCGGGAACGGGCGCCCGGGGGTTAGGTTATTTCCTGTGCTGGGAGAAGGCACGAAAGGTCTCCTGCTGGAGTGGATCTCGGTGACCGGTCTGCGCTTGCGGGTGGATGCCAGCTGTGGGGGGGACAGGTCGTGGGAGGGAGCGGAGCAGCCCAAGTGCCTTCCTTCCGCTAGACTGAGGCAAAATACTGAGGAAAAACGGTGAAAATTGGAAAGGAAGGTTNGTGGGAGGGAGCGGAGCAGCCCAAGCGCCGTCCTTCCGCTAGACTGAGGCAAAATACTGAGGAAAAACGGTGAAAATTGGAAAGGAAGGTTTTAAAAAATGGAACTGGGAGGGGCTGATCAGCTATGTCTTGTTCCTGCAGCCTGATCTCCACTGAGCCTCACCCAGCCCTGCCCCTCCAAATCCCCTTGTGCCCCCGCCCCTGCCCCCCTCTGTGCCCAGCCCCCTGGAGCATTGCAGGTTCCTGGAGCCAGAGCTGCTCCTGACCAGAAGTTGTCACCACGGGGTGAGCCGAGTCTCATGGCACCCCTGGCACAGGCACAAGGGTCTGTGAACTCCCTTCTCCCACGGCCGGGCGTTGGTAGGCCCGGGGGTAGGCGCTGGCTGTGCTGGGGGAACATGCCACGGCTGTCGCTGCTGCATGAGGACTGGAGCCCTGAGCTTGGCACGGCTGGTGGTGCCCACGGATCAGCCGCTTACCAGGAGTTTGCTGACAGCAGGGGACGGGCGCTGCAGCACCTTCCCGTCTCCTCGGGGCTGGAACCGCGTCAGTGGGCACCGGGAGGGAGGGAGCTGCTCCGAGCGGGGGCCGGCTCGGAGCGCGGGTTCTGCTGACTAAGCCCCTGCTAAACAGCCTCCATGACATCAGCGTGACCCTGGATTACGAGCTCTGGGTCACTGGAGCCTTCCCCCTCCCGCTAAGGCAGCTCGGCCCAGGGCCGGGGCTATTTCGCTCGGCAGCTCCAGCAATCCCTTGGGGGCTGGCATGAGCAGGAGCAGCCTCCCCAGAGCCCCCGTCCCGTCGGCAGGGACCGGCCAGGTCGACGCCAGCTGGCGCGAAGGAGGAGAGACACTGGGTCCCCCCGAGGGGTGGCAGGTTGTGTCTCAGCGGGGGGGATGATCCTGCCCACTCCAGCGCTGGTGCGTGCAGCTGGCACTGACACCCACCCTCAGACGGAGCCCGGCCTTCGGTTCAGTTGGGACCGGGCCTTGCTCGGTTCAAACAGGCGCATGCCAAGAGCAGACGGCAACCCACGACGTGATCAGCCACTGCACCTCGCAGCCCCAGAGCGCCGAGGGCTTCGCAAGGCAGGGTCAGGATCGTTCCCCCGGGGGGGGGGGGAAACGAGGCACAGAGAGGGGCAGTGACTTGTCCAAGGCCACCCAGTGAGTCAGTGACAGAGCTGCGAAGTCCTAGCCCTGTGCCCTATTGACTGGCCCACGCTGCCCCTCTGCGCCCAGAGCCCCCAGCCCTCTCACCTCTGCGCTGGCCCCGCGTGGGATCCCGGCCCCACTGGAGCCAATGGGAGCCAGGATTTCACCCTGTGGTCTGATGTGGTACCACCTGGACCATGGAGCCTCCTGTGCTGCCTCTTGGCACGTCAGTGGCTCATTACTATTCCCTGGGGTGGACTTGCCCGCCCTGAGAAAGCTCCAGTGGGTGCAGACGCAGCAATGCCAGGGGCTGCGAGCCCATCCCCCTGGCATCCCGCCTCCTCCGCCGGCTGCCCTGTGGTACAGAGCCCAGGGCAAGGCTCTGTCCTGAGAGTCACATCCCCCCTGTGGGATCAAATCTGGCTCCCTCTGTAACCCTGACCTCCCCTCACAGCCATGCCCGGCGAGGACAAGGACTCCAAACCAAGACAGAACTGTCACAGGCCCTGGGCCCTGACTGGGGAACTCCCTGCCACTAGAGAGACGGGATCATGTGCTTTCGACCTCAACTCACCCCTGTGACTGGGCTTCCCCATAGTAATAACCATCATCATCTCTAGGAGCTAATCGCCAGGCTGTTTACTCCTGCCACCTGCGAAGGGAGGGAGCGAGTGATTGTTCTTCCTTCTTACGCACTTGGGAGCCACTCAGACACCACAGCCGGGGGGGAGAGAAATGCCTAATTAGCGGGTGCTGCATGCTGCTCGCCCTAGTAACTAGGCCATTATGCCGTTAACATGGCAACTAGGGATGCTCCTGTCGGTACTCCCCATCCGAGGGACCCTGCTCAGGGCTGAACAGTCAGAGCCTGGAGCAGCCCCCCCATCCACGCCCCCCCCCCCCTTTCTCCTCCTGGCTGTCATAGTTACCAGGCTGCAGAGGCATCCCGCGTTCTCCATTAGCCGCTGACCCCGCCGCGGCGAGCTCTGCACTTTTCAGTCACCAGCTGACAGCTCTAAAGAGACTGCACCAAAATCCGACCAATCAGCAGGCTGGCGCGCCCCGTGCCATGTGCCACAGGACTGATTCACAATTTTTTATCAGGAATTCCTAATAAGGGCCCCACTCAACAATTAGCTGCAGCCGGCCGCCGAGGGGAGGGGACCCACTCTGAATATCCCGGAGCGGATCAGAAGGGGGGCGGGACGGATGATGGATTTTGGGGAGAGAGGGAGTCATTTTCACCCACCCCACCCTGCCCTCTGTCAGGTTCCTCTGCATCTGTTTGCTCCTTTGTTTGGCACATCTGTCTCGCACATCTGGTTTCAGCCACAGGCAGTAGTGCCGGTAGCCCCGGTTGGCTTAATCAGAGATCATTGAAGTAGAAAAACACCCTTAGCTGCTGTACGTTTACTGCTGTTCTTCTGGGATTTAAGTCCCTGCTAGCAAGGAATTATCAAGACGTGGAGAAGAGAAACAGCAATTTAGAGCAAAGTGTCTGCTCTTTTCCCAGAGCCAAAAGGGTTTTGTGGACAAAAACATGACCAGCCTTCACAACTGTTATAACTCTAAAGGATCCCATGTTGTCCAGGGTTGTTTTTGCTTTTTAAAGTCCTCTCGCTCCATCGTCAAAAGAAAGAACAATAGTCTATAATTCTGTAGGGCTTACAAAAACACAACATCTCGCTCCTGAACAAGCACAAAGCCCAGAGCCGGGCCGCTATTCGTCACCGATGCCGGAGGCACAAAGAAAGATACTTTGCACGGATGAAGAGCAGGATGCATTGCAGCTGAACAAAGAGAGTCCTCTTGGGTTTAAGCGTCATTCATACCTCAGGAGGGAGCGAACAACTGTAGCCGTTTGCCAAATAGAAATGTGAAAAACAGGTGGGGGCAGACGGGGAGGGGATATATGAGGGCACAGAGAGCGATCGCTGTAGTGCCCCCGTTATTACCCCCTGTTTACGCATGTTCACAGTTCTCTGAAACACTCACCTTTCCACGCACAGGGTCTGACCCAAAACCAAGGGGAGTCTTTGCACTGGCTCTGCACCAGGCCCTTCGTTGCTCTGCACCGCGCAGGTGCTTTTCCTCCGCTGCAGCTCGAACATATCCCGCGTGGTACAGAACTGTCCCGACTCACCCCCACTTCCCCAGTGTTTGGCCTTATTAACAAACGTGAACAATAAGAGACCAGAAAGGCCACTTCTGACGTTCTTCCTGGGGTGGGCTGCTCCAAAAGCTCCTCCTTCTGGCCTGCTCAGCCTACACCCTAGATCCTCTCCCTCCAGAGAGCCATGCCCAGCGCTGGGTAGGATAAGCCACCTGCCTCGGGGAGTCAGCAGGCTGCATTTAACTGTTTCCCAGGTGGCTCGACAGGGTGGGGGTGGCAGACAAACACGGTCAGGCTGGTATCGTTTTCATAGGCTACAAGCAGGGCTGACTGGAATTTGTTTCTGGCATGAACAGAGCCCCCCAGTGGGTTGCAGAGGCCTGTGCGTGGCTGGAGACAATAAGAGATTCCTCAGTTTTAAAGCCAGAGGGACAGTTACGAGCATCCGGGCTGACACAGGCCAGACAACCCCCAGTCCCATATGCTTACGAGGTTATAGTAAGGCTCTTTGAAACTCTTTAGTTTTGTCCATCCACACTTCACTCTGATGGCTATTGCACACTTGGGAGAAAGGCACTCTTTGACAAAGAGCCAGCACACACACACGCACACACACAGACACACACACACGCACGCACGCACACGCCCCTTCAGCGACGGCATCAAAGCTGGGTGGGAATTTTTCCACAAAATATTTTTTTCAGCAGAAAATGCCAATTCACCAAATTAGAGCTTTTTGTGGGAAAGGGCCATTGCAATGATACTTTGGTTGGGAATGTTTCCGAGGTCTGGGTGGAGAGACCCACCCCAGAATACCCCTAGCGACTGGGCCAGAGCGTCAGCCTCTCTCTCGCTCGCTTTTCTCACACACATTTTCAAAAGGTCTCGGTTCTGCCCAGTGCAGACAGAACTAAAACCCATTTCAAAACCTCACCAATTTTCAGGCTCTGGAATTCTTGTTTCCTGGCCAGCCCCACTTCACTAAACGCCCTGGAGAGCCCGCCCCAAGGGGAACCAAAGCCAGCCAGGAACGGACATGAATTTTCTTATAGATCTAAACCGAACTAGAAAAAGAGGGGGAAATCCCATCTTTTCAGGCCCTGCTGATCCCCCATAAAAACACAAAGTTTGTAAAAATCCTTTGCGAGCCCCCTGTGGGGCGGCCCCCAAGCCACATACCACGTGTTTTGCTGATTTCCAAGACCCACTCACCCCTTGGAACACTTTGCGACACTGAAACGAACACGCCACGTTAAGGCCCCTCCCCCCACTGCCCCTAATGCATTATGTAATTCATGGACAGCCCCTTGAACACGGGGAGCACCTTACTCACCCACGCTGGAGCTGCAGGATCGGGCCCTAGCTGGGTGCCTCTGACTCCCGGCCTGCAGGCGGGGCCCAGGTTGGCTGAGCTCCCCCTCCCCAGAGCCCTGGCTGCGTGCCCCGCGTCTGGCTTTTAATGACGCTGAGCTGCCATTGCCGGAGTCACAGATGGTTGGAGGAAACCTTCAAGTCGCCCCCCAGGCCAGAGCCTGGTTGTCCCTCCCCACGTCCAGCCTGGGAAATCTAGGAATGGGAAGAGCAGGTCAGAGCAGCGCCGTCGGCCCTGCCAAGACAATGTTGTTCCCTACAGTGGGCGCTGGCTCCCTCTGGGGATGGGGGTTCCACCGCTCACTGTGGGGAAACTATTCCCCGGGCCCAGGCCTCGTGCGGTAGGGCTGGGAGCCCCTCAGGGGTCTGCCACCTGGCTGGGGACACTCCTTCACTCTGCAGTGACCTCTCTCCAGACGCCACCTCGGGACCTCCCTTTCCTCTCCCTTGGGCCTGTCCCCTGCCTAGCGCTCCCGGCCCAGCGTGGCGTCGTGAAGGGGGCTCCCGCAGGATCCACGGCAAATTAACCCAGACGCTTCTGAAAGGCCGTTTGCAGGGAGTCAGCCTGGCTCAGCCCCTCCAGGATGCCCTCGGAGTCAGGCACGCACCCGCTTGCCCGGCGTCTGTCCATCCCACATTGCACTGAGCCGGGGGACAGCTGTGTCAGCCTAGTCCCAGAAGTTGTGCCACCCCCAGAGGAAAAGCCGCCGGAGCACAGGCTCTGCCAGCCTGGTCTGTAACCCAGCATCCATCTGGAGGGCTCGGAGTACCGGACACAAAACTGCAGCTACTGCGGTCAAGCCGTTCCTCTGCTGCTTGGGTGCACGCTGCTCTCTCTCAGGTGGCTTGAGATGGGAAGTTTATTCGAAAGCGGCGGCTCGCCCAGCTGTCACCACTAACACCACCCCCTGAAAACCACCCTCCCATCTTTCATCAAGGCCTTGTCTGCGCTGGGCAGGGACTGGCCGCCATTGGCTCAGCCACGGGGCAAGGTCCTAGGCTAGACAAAGAGCCACGCCCCCTTCCCCTCCCCCCAGCCATTTCAGCCACTGGTTTGTGAGCATTTCCACTTCCTTTCTCATAGAATCATAGAATCATAGAATCTCAGGGTTGGAAGGGACCTCAGGAGGTATCTAGTCCAACCCCCTGCTCAAAGCAGGACCAACCCAACTAAATCAGCCCAGCCAGGGCTTTGTCAAGCCTGACCTTAAAAACCTCTAAGGAAGGAGATTCCACCACCTCCCTAGGGAACCAGTTCCAGTGCTTCACCACCCTCCTAGTGAAATAGTGTTTCCTAATATCCAACCTAAACCTCCCCCACTGCAACTTGAGACCATTACTCCTTGTTCTGTCATCTTCTATCACTGAGAACAGTCTAGATCCATCCTCTTTGGAACCCCCTTTCAGGTAATTGAAAGCAGCTATCAAATCGCCCCTCATTCTTCTCTTCTGCAGACTAAACAATCCCAGTTCCCTCAGCCTCTCCTCGTAAGTCATGTGCTCCAGCCCCCTAATCATTTTTGTTGCCCTCCGCTGGACTCTCTCCAATTTATCCACATCCTTCTTGTAGTGTGGGGCCCAAAACTGGACACAGTACTCCAAATGAGGCCTCACCAGTGCTGAGTAGAGGGGAATGATCACATCCCTCGATCTGCTGGAAATGCCCCTACTTATACAACCCAAAATGCCATTAGCCTTCTTGGCAACAAGGGCACACTGTTGACTCATATTCAGCTTTTCGTCCACCGTAACCCCTAGGTCCTTTTCTGCAGAACTGCTGTCTAGCCATTCGGTCCCTAGTCTATAGCAGTGCATGGGATTCTTTCGTCCTAAATGCAGGACTCTGCACTTGTCCTTGTTGAACCTCATCATATTTCTTTTGGCCCAATCCTCTAATTTGTCTAGGTCCCTCTGTATCCTATCCCTATTCTGCTGGTATTTGTTGGCCAGCTAATCAGAGCCGCCGCTGGGCAAAGTGCTGAGCCCCGCGAGCTCCGAGTGCCCGTGCGGACAGGCCCCTCCCTCCCGCGTGCTCATTCGGGGGATCCAACAGCCACAGCTTCGGCCCCCCGGTGCGAGTGGAACGGAAGCCGGCAGTTCTCCAGCCCAGAGAGCGCCGCATCGCCCCCCACCTCCCCCTGAGGAGCATCCCGCCCATCCCGGTCAGCTCCAGAGAACCTGCTGGGCAGGGCCCCGGTACTGAGTCTGCTGGCAGATCGAGGAGGCACCTGCCCTTTGTTGAGGACTAGGAGGCGCCTGCTGGCCAAGGTGACTAGGGAGGTCTCTGAGCCACAGCAGGGCCTAAAGCCAGATTGACAGAGCTCGTGGGGGTCCGAAGCCCTGACTCCAGCCCTTCCCAGAGCGAGCAGGTGAGAGCTGGAAGGGCTGTCAGCATGGGTCCGATTCACAAGCCGGGCACGCCCACACCCCAGCACGTCACTGGTCAGAACTGGCCAAAGCCTGACCAGCAAAGACGAGGCATTTGTCCGCTCTTGACACAGATTGCAGCTCGCCCTGTTTGCAAATGGGGGTACCCACCACCCTCCCTTACCTCCTTCGGGAGAAGCCCCGCTCCACGTCCCTCTACAACAGCAAAGGGTCTCCGGTCCCCAACCCACCTGGGCGTAGGCCATGGTGTCACGCCAGGCACTGGGACAGGGCATCTCCCAAGTGCTTTCCCTTAGTGCGTGGGCAGTGGTCAGTCCTGGAAGAAAACGCTGCCCTGTTCCGTTTTGTGATCCAGTTCCTCTAAGGAGCTGTTGCAGCAGCAAAGGAGTTTGTCTCCTGCCTTAACCTCTCCAGCTAGAGTCAGTTCTTGAGGCAGAAGAGCCCCTTGTGGCTTGGCTGAGGTACCTGAATGAGGGGATTGCTGGTGTGCCGTTTGTGACCACCTCTGTCCCAGGCCTGGGGCACAGCGAGTACATAAACACGTGGCACTAAGCAAACACCCAGCCTCTGAGTCACTGATTTCACCTCAATTGGGGAATCCACCTGCCACTTGCGACCGCTCAGCAGAGGCCCGACAATAACCTGGACCTGGCTCGGGACCCCCCCCCTCCTATTGTCTCACGCAAAGCGAGAGGCTCCAGCAGCCCGGCTCAGCGGGTGGTGTTTTGTGTTTCACAGAGATGAGCCCAGGCTCAATCCCACACGAAGTTACGCGTCACCCCCTGCAGCTTCTCCTCCCTCCCCGCCTTGGCAGGTCCCCGCTCTGCAGTGTGACCAGGAAGACGGAGCTAACGGCCACCTGCCTTCCCGCTTCTCTCTCTGCTTTGGAGAAGGGCCCCGCAGCTCTCTGCTCATGGGCCCCGGCCTGAGTGCACCCCTGAGCCCAGGCAAAGAGCAGGGAAAGCCCGTGGCAGTTACTGGTCTTCTGGAGGCCAGGAAGGGCAGTGGAGGAACAAGAATCACAGAATCTCAGGGTGGGAAGGGACCTCAGGAGGCATCTAGTCCAACCCCCTGCTCAAAGCAGGCCCAATCCCCAGACCGATTTTTGCCCCAGATCCCTAAGTGGCCCCCTCAAGGATTGAACTCACAACCCTGGGTTTAGCAGGCCAATGCTCAAACCACTGAGCGATCCCTCCCCCAAACAAGGTTTTGCTGCAGCGACTCAGGCCCAGATCCCAACGGTATTTAGGCTCCTGGCTTCCATCAGTGGCTGTATTTAGGGTGATTAAATTGCCCGAAGTCCAAACTCCTTAGCCTCTAGCCAGACAGCGCACTCGCCAGTGGTGGGGGAAAGCTAAAAGGGGGTCTGGTGCCAACTAAACCTTGGCTTTTCCCCCAGCCAGACTCCCCCTAGCAGCCTCCTTCCCCACCCCACCGCAGGGCAGGCACGCCCCAGCCTAGCCTGCTCCCCAGACATCCACGGACTCATCCCCTCCCTCTGCTGAGCCCTCACTGTTCCCCTTCGCTGGCCCTGGACACTGCCAGATGGGGGACACGACCCTGCTCAGCTGCTCTCCCCCGGCCACGGCCCCGCTCCCCAGTGGCCCCAGCTCTGCGGGATCCTTTGTCCACCTCTGACTCCTGCATGGGCCGGGAGGCACCAGCTCCCACCGCCCCCCGAGAGTCGAGCTGTCGCTCTGGCACCATCCAGCCCCCAGGCCTCAGCCCCTGCACAGCAAGCAGGGGTCAGCAACCCAGCCCCGACCGTCAGTATCCAAGCCCCAAACGTAGGCTCCCCCGCGGCCCATCACTGCTCTGCACTGTGGGCCTGGCTGGGGTGCAGGTCAGCTGCCTGCTCATTGGCCAGTTCACTCTCCTAGATCCCAGCTCAGCTCGGAGCCAGTCGCGGTGGCGGGAACTGGGTTTTTTTTTTCTCTCTCCTCCATTCGCTTTTGCTTCCCAGAGTGGCAGCCGCCCCGGCCGTGCTATAAAACCAAGCCCCACGACAGCACGGCAGAGGAAAAGGTCGAGGGGCAGGAACGCGGAGGCGATGAGCAAGCGTACGGGGGAACAGGCGGGAGATGGCCTGGGAGCAAAGGTTTAAGGGGTGCGGGGGTGCCAGGTGTGATGAAGTGGGAATGTTCTTAATGTTTCCTCTGAATACTGTGTGGGTGCCTCAGTTTCCCCTATGCAGTTCTTAAGTATCTAGGTGGTGGGATAAGGGTGTATGGTTGTTGCAGAGCGATGGGCCAGTGCACATAAATGCCTGACACTTTGTCTCCTGGCAACTGATGGCCTGGGCCCCTCCTCTGCAAAGGTGCCAACTGAAGGTGTTGGAGACAGAGGTCAGGTGACCTCCTAGCCCGGGAAAGAGACAAAACCCAGAGGAGATGGGGCTGGAGGGTTTTTTTTCCAGTTTGGAGCTGGCTGGGGAAACGGAGGGGTGCCCAGACGGGGCTCTGGCCCCCCTGGGGCCCCAAGATGGACCTAACTGAGGGGGTCCTGTTGTCTGTACCTGCAAGACCTGTTTTAGACCGTGTTCCTGTCATCTAATAAACCTCTGTGTTACTGGCTGGCTGAGAGTTACGTCTGACTGCGAAGTGGGGGTGCAGGACCCTCTGGCTTCCCCAGGACCCCGCCTGGGCGGACTCGCTGTGGGAAGCGCACGGAGGGGCATATGCTGAATGCTCCCAGGAGAGACCCAGGAGGTGAAGCCGTGTGAGCTCCTTGCCCTGCAGACAGTCTGCTCCGAGGGAGAGGAGGCTCCCCAGAGTCCTGCCTGGCTTTGTGGGGAGCAGTTCCAGAGCATCGCCCGGGGACTCCGGGACACCAGGGTAGGTGGGAAGATGACCTGGCCTGGCAGAATGTGTGTACGATGAATGACAGCTGTGCAGGGGACGCCAGACGGGGAAGGGGATCTGCGGCGATGCCTTTTGTAGCCCCCCTGCCCCAGTCTGAGGGCTCCGCTCGGAAAAGCCACCTGTGTCTCTGTGCCAGGCCTGCTGCCTCTCAGCGCTTTCCCCCGCCATGCTGCGCTGGGCCTTTCTGCACTCCCTGTTCCGGAACCTGCTGCTTAATATAGCAGATTTCTGCACTGCTGGCGGCTCATCGCATAGTCCGTGTAATCAGCTGCCCGCTCGCCGTGCCAAGGGGGGGGAACGGAGGACCAGGGGAGGGGAAGAGGCTCATTGATCAGAAGACAACACTAGTCAGCCTGAATGCAGCACAGAGCCAGGTTTCCAGGCAAGAGCTGGCAGAGGAGACGGCTCCCAGGGGGGCCTTTCCTCACTTCTCGGGCAGGATGCATGGAGACCTGCTTCAGTTCGGCAACAGGCAGGGATCAGACAGCCCAGGTCCAGCTCTTACGCCCTGGACAGAGGGGAGGGGCTGGCCTCTGGGCTCCATCGTGCACATTATCCGAGCAGACCAGATAAATCCACTCTAATGCCGGATTAAGCGCTAATGCCGAGCCTGATGGAAGGGGCGTGATCCAGGCCCAGCCTCCTGGGAAAACAGAACCCGCCTTGAGAAAGAGGGTTTGGGGCTGAAGTTAGATCTGTCAGCAGAGACAGAACCAGCCAGGGAGCCATAAACATCTATTGATCTCGCGTCTATTTCTTCACCATGATATAACAGGCCCCCTCCATATGATCCCCCGGCTGATACAGTAACAGGGACACGGAGCTGCCTCTCTCTTCTTGCTCTTGCCTTTCACCCTAAGAGCCGGATTCTGACACCTTCACTCGGCTGAGTAGCACCTGACCCCTCCTGCTTCCAGGGGCCTACTCGCAGAGTGCGCTGTTAGCCAGCCTGCCCGGGGCTGTGTTCACCAGAGCTGTGAATTCCTTGGGCCCGGAACGCTTCGTTGTATGTTCGTACAGCACCGAGCACGGCCGGGGGGAGGGCGGTAAATGGGCTCAGCTTCATCGGCTGCAGCTGTGTTTCACATGACCCCCCAGCAGAGAAGCTGCCCCAGGGATGAGGTGGCTGCTGCCATGGGAATCGCTAGGTTGCTCAGAATCGAGTTTGGGTAGATCCCAGCCCAGCTGGGGACATCGGAACCCGGGCTGCTGACTGAGGCCAGGGAGAGGGGGAATAACACCCCGGGAGCAGAGGAGGTGGCTGGTTGAGAGCTACGCGGGGGGTCGAGTGGGAGGCGGGCAAGGTCTCCTTTGAGCCGCTGGGCAGAAGCACTCGTCCACGGCACAGGTTTTTCCCCTGTTCTCTGGCCCCGGTGGCGCTCAGCCAGGAGCCGATCAGGGAAATTCACACGCAGCCCCTGGGAACGCACAGGAGAAGGCAGCCAAGCGGGGTCAGCAGCCCCTAGGGCTTGTAGGTGCAACATCACCCCCTGCCCTCCCTTCTTGACACCCGACATGGCCTCTTTACCCACCCGCTCCTGCCCCAAACTCCCATTGACTCCTCCAGGAGCAGGCTCGGGCCCTGCTGCTTCCCCCAGGCTCTCATTGAAGTCAACAGTCGGTTTGCCAGGGCCATGGAGAGGCCATTAAAGAGCATCTTGGCTGCAGCAGAGACCTGATGGGCTACAGTAGCTTCCATCCCCTCCAGTGCAAACCGTGTTGTCCTCGAGATGGTGAGAGGTGTCAGAGAGTCAGAGAGTCACAGAATCTCCGGGCTGGAAGGGACCTCAGGAGGTTCTAGTCCCACCCCCTGCTCAAAGCAGGACCAATTCCCAACTAAATCATCCCAGCCAGGCTTTGTCAAGCCTGACCTTAAACACCTCTAAGGAAGGAGATTCCACTACCTCCCTAGGTGACCCATTCCAGTGCTTCACCACCCTCCTAGTGAAAAAGTTTTTCCTAATATCCAACCTAGACCTCCCCCACTGCACCTTGAGACCATTGCTCCTTGTTCTGTCATCTGGTACCACTGAGAACAGTCTAGATCAGTGGTCCCCAACGTGGTGCCCGCGGGTGCCATGGCGCCCGCCAGGGCATTTATGTGCGCCCGCCTAGTGCCCAGCAGGGGAGAGAAGCTGCAGCCCCGCACCTGCCGGGGACAGAGAACTCCGGGGCTGCAGGCTGCGGGCACCGGTGTTCTCTGTCCCCGGCAGGCGCGGGGCCACGGCTTAAGCTGGAGAGAAGCCACGGCCCTGCGCCTGCACTCTTGTATCTAAAGGGCCTATTGTAATTATGCAAAGTGTGGGCCATTAATGGTGGTTTGGAATCTTGATGACTCCCATTAACCAGAGCCATTGTCTGCAGATGGCTGTATTTACCTGTGAGTCTTCCTGTATATGTGTGTGCTGGCAAGTGAGTAATGCAGCCTTGCAGTGACATGTGATCATGTCACCTGAACTGGAATCCATCTTTAACCTGGTGCTTTTCCAGTGAGGGGTGGGGGAACCCAGAGGGACAAAGGATTCCCGCCTTATGCAAAAGATATATAAAGGGGTGGAAGAGAACAGAG